>LR736859.1:6226240-6404920 GCA_902654985.2 Oryctes borbonicus | reverse complement strand
GATAGAATGTAGTGCGCGCAAGTGAATTCCAATGAAGAAAAACACCATTTTTATTAAGATATGTAAGTTGCGACTGACCAACGATGTCCACATCCGGAAATATTTGTCGAATTAAACTAAAATTAGATAATTTTAGTTTAATTCGACAAATATTTCCGGATGTGGACATCGTCAGTCAGTGGCAACTTACATATCTTAACAAAAATGTACCATTTCTTTCACTTTTTCCTAATACACCAATTATAACTATTATCTAACTATTCTTTACGTAGTGTCCAATGTTGAATGTACAATCCAGCATCGTCAATTGCCAGTAAGTTTTGTTCACTGTTGCCATGGCTAAGCTATATTAACACCAGCAACCATTTGGCTGTAATATCCAAATGTAGGGCTGGTCGCATTTAAAAAATTAAGTTTCTAGTCTAAATCTTATACTTAGTTAATTAATATACAATTCCAATTTTTATGATGGCCCCATAGATCACAGTAATATAATTCTAAATATAAGAAATCATCTTTGATAGAAAACCTTATGAACATAAGAAATTTATTCGCCATTGCTAAAGCTAGAACTCAATTTGGATTTAGTGATGTTATTTATAAGGTGCCGTGCTTGGATTGTCAAGACTGCTATCTAGGTGAAACAAGGACCTAAAGATCGCTTGAGCCAACACAAGAGTAATTGTCGCTTGGGCAAAAGGTCGCGTGCTTTACCCAACCACACAGGGGAAAAGGATCATAATTTCGATTTTGACAACGTTCAAATGTTATAATTATAAGAAGAAACTCTTCTTTAAGATGTATCATATTTAAAAATCCCTGTATACCATTTCTGGTCAACTGTTCTTGGCTTGCCTTCTTTTTCAATTGTTTTTTGTAAAAATTCGTATTCATGTTTTAATTTTGTATTTTAAAATTATTGTTACAGAGGCAGGAATATAGAGAAAAGATAAACGAGGAAGACCAAGGACAACATGAATTGGGAGAATAAAATAGAGAGGTTTGAAGAGGGAAAAACAATACAACTCATGAAAGGACTGGCCAGAGATAGTAGGCTTCAGATAGTAGGCTGAAGACGCCAGCAAATGCGACGCCCTTAGATTACCGGGATCTCAAGAAAAAGAAAAAAACTATTGTTAAAATTTTAAATGTTTTACAGTTTCCATTTCTCCCCCCTGTTATATAATAGAATTTGTTTTGGAATTATTTTAAAATATTAACAAAATTTTACATTTATGTTGTGATAACTAATCCAAAATCAGATTTGTTTTTTAAATTATCTCCATTATAAGTAAAGACAATTTTTATATCTTTACTTCACTGTAACCACTTTTTTACAATTGTGGCTTATACTTATAATAAAGTACTAAATAAAGAGCGAAATATTGAGTGAATAAAGGAAATTCCTCTTGCTTTAGTAGTTAGTTAAACAAGAAATTTGTCTTTGGTGGACAAATTTCTTGTTTAACTAACTATTTGCTTCCTAATAATAATAATGGTGAATATGGAGAAACCAAAAGTGTAATAGTATACAGGGCGTTCCCTTTAAAATAACGAAGTAGGTGTCCGCTTCGCTACTTATCTATCAGCTTATATATGCGGAAATATTTTTGAAAGGTTTTATTTTAATTTTGCGAAAAAAATAAATGTTAAAGAATTTTTAGTGCCAAAGAGTTTGGAGTGTTTATTTGTCGCCTGTAGCAATTCTTGAGACGAAATTAGATCCTTCACGAGGAGATAATTCCCTATTTGGGAAAAACCAACCAGCAGCAATGCAAAATAAAATGTACCCCATTTTGTTTAAATTCTAACGGCGTCACTGAAAATACTGATGTAATTCGTTTTTCCGTAATCCTGTTGAAGTACTGTGCCATAAGGAAGGTGAATCCTTCCAATAGCACCAAACCTCATGTACAATCGTCCTTTTGGAAATGCATATTGGAAGGACAAAGCCCTATATGATCTATCAAATGGAATGCCGGTATCGAAACGCCAAGGGGGTATTCCGTACAACTCATTGTTTCGTACCCGCTTGTAGGTACAAAACAATTACTCGTTCCTATCGGAAAACTTTCTTTGGGTTTGTCAGGAAAATAGGAAAGATATTTCGGAACGGGTGAATAAATAGGTATCTAAATTAACTTCACTTCCAAATGTTGCAGTATCACACTTACTGAATATTTTCTTGAATACATTCTAAATATTAGAACTAATGAAATTTGAATTTTATGCAAAGTTGTTAAGTCGCTACTCCTTTCGTAAGAGTTATAAGAAAATATTGCATATTTACTGTAGTAATACTTACCTAATCAGAAATAACTTTATTTTGAAGCTGCATCTATTTATGTAATTTGTGATTGAATAGAATCGAGCTTTAAAAACTCTTTACAAACTCCATTAACTAAATTATAGTGATTTATTTTCGGAACAATCTCGATTATCCTACTACATCAACTTAAAGGAGTCGTAGTAAGACGTAACCGTATGTTCAATTTCCTTTTGGATCTAACTCTTTAAATTTCTCGATTCGTACTACTCCGACGTATGCCTGCGACACTACTATAACATACAATTGCAAAACAATTTTCGGAAATAGCGTGTACGGTAAGCTAAATCGGTATAAATGGGAAACCTATAATGGTTATTGTTTCATTTTATTGAAACACCATAAAGAAAATTCGATTTTTGTTGAAGTTCTTCCGAAACATAAGGAATACGAATATTTTATGACTAAACTGAAAACTATTTAGGTTAAATATTTACCTATAAGAAGTAATTTCTTGCCAGCAAACTTAATATCTATCAATAAGATACACTAACATACAGACTTCGTCTATAAATCATTACATCATCAAAATTTTAACGAATAGTAACGACGTTGAAATGAGAACATTTCCTTTGTATTTCTTTTCCTAAACATGTTTTGTTTCAAAGTTAAACTAGGTAAATGGCTACAATCTTCTATACAAGTGCCTTCAATTGTATCATTACAAATTCTGCATAACTAAAATTTCAGTGGATATAGTAAAGGGTGACAATATTTGAATGTAAATAATTTCATAATTAACTGTCGCAATTGGTTCGATAATGTAATCGTATATTTTCAGACACACAGTTTGAAAGGATTAAAATACAGTATGAAAAGAATGATCAAGAAAGGACTTACTTTTTAATTCTTTACCATCCCTAAAGGCTGTGTGTGATGTTTATGTTTCGTTAAAACGAGGTCCTAAAATTTCCCTCTCTCCTCATTTTTGAACAACAGAAGCTAGCGTCTCTAGAAACATTTTCGATTTTCATTTGCTGTACACAAAATTTTGGCATTATTGACAGTTAAATTTAATTTCTGGTATCACCGACGTAGGTCATATAACTTAAAGAAATTTCAAAACGATGCCTTGAAAATAACTTTGGCTTGCAAACCATTGGTGCCAGAGTGTCCTGCATTGAAGTTATCTCAGTAGTTGTTCAATTCATAAAATGTGGTGCAGAATAGTGTGAATTGTCCTATATTTCCGAAAATTTAAACTGAACTGCTAAACACGAGATGGCGTGTCCCTGAGCGCTTTAATGCCTATAAATGTAAATGGCTCCTACATACTTACCATGATGTATTAAATACACATAAAAAAGTACCTGTAAACGAAAATAACAAAATAATATTAATAAAGTTCATGGTATTGATAAAATCACTCAAGGCAAACGCAATACGAGAAGAGAAAACACTAGTCAACGGATATTATTCCGCATGCCTAGCGCCATTGGCGTTGCTCCGAGTGCTTCCCTACTTCACACTAATATTTGCCTCCCAGTTGATGTTACAATTTTCCAAAAAACATCGATGAAATATTTCTTGGCGCCATTAATGGCAAGAGATATGCCATACAGAAAATAACGACAGAAACAGCGAAACATCTGCGCCCGGTTTCTCTGCAGATAAGATATTGATTTAAATATTTTTAATATAATAATAAAGTTCAGATCATATACATAGATGTAATTAAATGTGAAAAAAGAATTCATAGATTGTGTGCAACAACAACATACGGTAGGTGCAAGTCAATAGCCTTACGTTCGTTGGCACTTCAATGATCTATTTTTATATCTAATACAATTGAAAATATTCGACGGTTCATGAATAGAAGCGAAGTTTTGCGATTGAAGCTGGAGTTGAGGTTCACAACCTCTAAGATGATAATTATTCGCTTCGCTGTATTTTTTTCGTTGCCGCAGGCTTTTCATGCGCGATCGAAAAAAAAAATAACCCGTTCGCACTTATACGGATAATAAAAAATGCGGCTGCGAAAAGACATCGCAAAAACTTTTTAATTATTGAGGCACCGCTAGAGGAGCTCAACGAACGAATACATTTCAAGAGCGTTTCCTCGACGCAGTTCGCATTAACGATGTGTTGGAATGTAGTGCCCTGTAAGAATGACGGGGAGAAGAAAAAGTAAACGCACACACGCGAACCACGCTTCCCATATCATCGGATTGATCAAAATGTCTAAGGAGTAATCCATCAACCTGACAGTTAAAAGTAATTAGAATGAATAGTAAAGACTGTGACGGTGGTATCTTGAGTTAGAAGTTTTCAAGATCGCTTTTGGTCCTTGCTTGAATATCAGATAATTTATATTCCGTAGGTACATGCCACCGGCGTGTTTTCCTGCGCCAACTGGAATAAATAAAATCGTAGGTTTTCCTTTGATTTTCTTATCAAATACCTCCATTGTAAGCAGTTAGAATGTTCTAGAATGAAATCCAAATTGTTTTTAACAAACACGATAAATTTTCATCCCTTAAGAGAACGTAAAATCTACTTATCGGGTACATAAAGTTTAGATTAATTGCTTTGATAGAAAAAATGCTGCTAGGTTAATCACGGGGTTTGCACAAATTTAGTTCAGTTCTACAACTGACAAGCGTTATTACTATATGTATACAGCGAGATTCCAAATTGACAGCTTGGCAATTGTTATAATTATGTCGTCCAGCAGTGAGACATTGGATCAACTTGGCATCCCAGGAGACAATTCGGTGTTTCTTCCTAGCCAATTTTGTGTAACAACAAACATTTCTTAAGTTATGACACACGTGGTATCGTAGGGTTTTCCTTTATAAAAACGTCAAAATATTTGATGGTAATACTAAAAATTAGCTCACAGAAAACGACGCCAGTTTCTGTCGTTCAAAAGTTAGTTCGAGGGAATATACTTTAGGATCTCACTGTATATATGTGGATCCCTCCTAAATGTTATACTAATTGCGCACTACTATCATATATTATTACCATCACTAACTAGCTGCCGACTTCTTGATTGAAGCTGAAGAGGTTCTAAAGACCCTAAATGATCTTCTGGTAATATGCGGCTACATAATTAGACTCATGATCTGCACGTTACTGGTGAGACGGTACTACTTACAAGACTAAACAACTGTTATAGTTCCTCAGCGAATATGTCTTCCATGAACAGGCGTCTTGATGTAGTCGTCGAAGAAGCCACGTAAAAGACGAGATTAAAATTTCAAGATGAAATCAAATGACCTAGCAATCGGAGAAGACACCGGGCCATTGACATTTAACTTTTCAATTTGACCAACGACAGCAACAAAATATATAACCCGTTTATAGAAACGCCGAGAAATATTTAACACCTGCTGAACCGAAGGACGAAAATTCTAGACTGGTATTAAAAGCATACAATGTTCTAATATTAAGGGTGCAATGGTAAGTAACTCGTCATGTAAAAGGAACAAATTGCATATATTATTGATCCTTTTTAAATGACCATAACGTAGAAGTTTCCGATAAAATAGAAAAATCTCTTTTTACGTTAGAAAGCCGTCATCTATTATGCAAGCGAATAAAAACAAAGGAATTATCCGGCTGAAGAATATTTGTTTCGTTTGAAAAAGTTTCTTGATCAACTTATATTCTGATCAGCCGTACTTCCTTAAACTAGACCTACCGAGAGACCTTTTAGGGCGAAAACTAACAGTTCAAAAAACCATTACGGATCCAGTTTCAAGTTAGAGTGAAAGAATAGAAATGAGATAGAGCATATAAAATCGAGAATATTATAAAATTATTCACGCGTGGATGGATCAGCACTTTGAAGACCGTTTAATTAAGCAATCTTGAAAATTTCATAGTTCAGAATATTTATAAGAACTAACTAACTAACTAGTTTAAAAGCTAATTTCCTAATAGCCATCCATTTTTATTCTCCCACTCTGTGAAAGGCATACACGGCACAGTCTCTGGTTTTCGGATCTAATGACAAAGTGAAGAAAACAAAATAAAACAACACAAACAAATATTGATTTTTTTCCCAAAAATATTATTAATTAATATATTTTTCGATTATTTAAGAACTTACACCATTTACAAAAATTAGAGCTCTTATCCTTGGTTCGCGTGCAAAATATTTGACACTCTGTCTTTCACACTCCTATTTATTTGCGTCTTCTTGCGCTACTCCAACCAAATCATGCCTGCTCAACCTAAATGTAGTATTATATCAACTAATTCTTTGAATTTGCTAGAAGACATTTACTTTCACGGTATTTACAGAATGTTATAGTAAATTTCCTTTGGCATACTGAAAATAGTTACAAATCATCAGAGAAGAACAGAATTTCAATTACACAAAGTCGCCAGCTGTCAAGTCCCTTACATATATAACGCCGAAATAGAATTGATCCTGGTGCACCGTGCAGAGTCGCCGAATTAAAAAAATGCATTCAGATTATTTAAATTAAAGTATTGCCATGTTCTAGGAAATACCCTGGGTTTTATTTGAAACAACATTTAATTAATATTTTCTCGCATTATGCTCATTGTTTCTACACAATAGAAATTATACCTGGATTCCCTTTATTGCTAATGCTAAATTCTCTCTTTAGTGCCGTACCTACGGAGATTTAAGACTGAAATTGCTACCACTAAAATCAGATATGTATGACACAAGCATACAATAGTTAAACTCACGTGCAGGCTCACTTGAAATCCACAGATCTTTTTAAATAAGAAGCTAATAAAAAGAACCTTAACATTTACTTTATTTTCGTGTATGTATTTATGTGTTGCAATTGAAGTATATACACAATGCAAGACAAAAGAATCAAGAACACGCACACATGCACAGCCCTGTCCTTATACATATGTAAGCAATACGAAGATAATAAAACATTTCTAACGATTTGTTTATTTTCTTGCATACTGTTTACATAAGCTTCCTCAGCATTAGTGGTCTAACAACCCTTCATAAATTAATTCAATATTTAGATACTTTTATATCAACCTTACAGCAGTTTACTATAAACATATGTATCTAGTTTCATTCAGTAAGATAGCGCACGCTTATCGAAGTACACAGTATACTTCGACATTTGTCAACGTTATGAAGATGTAGTCAAAATAAGACCTACATTTCAGGTATTGTTAATCTTAGAATTTAAAATGACAAAGTGATCGTCTCTTGCATCAATTTTAAATGATACATCTCAACAGCAAACAGCAAACTAATTGATGGTATATGAAGTAAGGAATACTATTTCCCTCCAACGAGTGTTACATGCGAAGCGATAATTAAAATCTTCTGAACCTCTTTTCGTACAAAATTTGGTAATTTCAGATCTACTGCAATTATGTTTCGCATATTTACCATAATAAACAACGTAGGAGCCATTATTACTTCAATAAATTTGTTTCTTAGAAGAAGCCAACAAAACCGGTCGCTAACAATTGTCTTATGTTAATCCTTGTGTGACGATGTTCATCTGTTTTAATAATCGTAATAGTCTTCCGTGTCAAAAATAATGAGTACAAGCAATAATGAAATTAGTTGTTCGCTCCTGAATGTAATTATTAAATAATAATCGTACAACAACAGCATCAAGTACAGCACATGTGTGAGAAGTAAAGGAGCTGGTCTGCCCATGATCACAGTGATTACCCGTAATGATTAAATAATATTTGCACGATTTGGCGTGTCATGTTCTTAGATGATCTGGTCTGTATATAAGCCGACACAGCACGACCCATCAACAGTCGAAAATTCACCATGATGAAGATAGTTCTTGTGTCCACCTTCCTGTTAGGCCTCACTTACGCCTATGACTTCGGAGACCAGTTTTTCAGTAAGTTAGCATCGTATTACTAAAAGATATCAGTTACTTCTGAATGCGGGAAATTCTAGTTGTATAATATGAATCTTGTATATATCGTATCCAAGAATATTATCTAAGGCCATTTTAATTTATACACATATACACGGGGATCATATAAAATTACGTTCCGGCAAAATTTAGGCACACAAAATTAGCGTATACAGTATAGAACAAGTGAAAATTTGTTTATGTCTTATTTCTCTTTTCTGAATTGGAAATCCTTCTTAAGTTATTTCAAACGATGATCAAATTTAATACGATCCGAGGTGCTTTTTACAATAAATTCTTAATCAAAAATGTCAGTGGGGCTTTTACCTATTTTATAATCAATACATCGATGTGTTTTACATCGAAATTTTTATTTAAAGATTTTAATTTCTACTTATCAGTAAAAATAAGATGTTTGGTTCTGCTTCGATATGAACAGCCAATATTAACATGTTGCTTAACTTGATTATTATGCAACTTATATGTATATATACTCAACAACATAGATACCTATTGTAAATATTTTTATTCTCATGACAATGAAAAATTCCCCTTTATTGTTTAAATTTCAATTATCGTAAGTATCCTTCAGAAACACGACGAACAATTACAGTATATACGGCATATATGAAAAGATATAGTCCAAACTTTAGTGTATGCTTTGAGACGCAGGAAAGAAGGTCACATTCTATCTAGTTACAGATTTTCTTTTTTGTAATTATCACATTTAGACTTTAATATTTAAACCAGTTGTTTGTATACTACCAACAATAAAATGGCAAATATCTAACTACCTTCACATTCTTCTAGCGATTTTAGTCGATGACTTCTGTTCAACCCCATTCTTCAAATAAGATGAAATGTCACAATTAAGAGGCATTCTCGAATTAAGCCAGTTCATTATGAATTTTTGTAAATTCACAAAATATCATCGCTTTTATCGAAATTTAATCCAGATAACGCTTGAAAGCAGGGTATAGTTTTATAACCATTTTTTTGGTTTTTGTGGTGTCCTAGAGTATTATCTCAAAGTTTGAACTTCAAACATCCCATAACTATAACAAACTTCAACATTGGTCACTCTAAAGCCTAGAGAAACAATAAAATTATAAAATATTAGTGTTCCGAATATTCTCAGGCTTGGAGATGATAAGATAGAGAAAAGATAACAACCCAAAATTCACTTCTCTAGCTAAGGAGCAAAAACAACTCTTCCCAAGAAAAAAGTTGAAAAGGATGTTAACGAAATTTAGAATTTGGAACTAACTGACTCATAAGATGTAGATCTATACACGACTACCAATAGCATTCTCTCAACGTTACAATGTCCAGTATCCACTGGCATTTAAAGCAGTTTAACGTTGATATATTTACTAATATCAAATGTTTATAGAAGAAATCGGTAACTATGGTCCTTGTGATAATTTTTCGTACGGTTTGGCATAAACATTAAAGCTACTTACACTTATTTGAATTCTTGTCTATATGAAGACAGCAACTTGTTTGCTACTAAATTTTATAACAGAATTAAATTATGCAGCACTACTTTGTGACAGAATTGAGCCAACTATTGGGAATTATGACAAATAGAAACATTCTCGGAAAATTTCTATTAAGTGTATTGTATATTTCGACAAATGTATGCATACCTCTTCACTGATGACAAAGGCAGGTGAAATTATTTTCTTATGAGACGAGTCTAGTCGCTGCAAAAAAGTAATTTCGCCTGCCTTGGTCATCTCTACTCATCACTATTAGAAATATAAAAGATAGTAACAGAATTTCTTGTCAAATATGTGACAATTCCTCAAGATATTATTTGCTACATCACACCAATTATAACAGCGTTATGCAGCGTTGTTAAATATGCATTGTTATGGATATAATCAGAATTAGTAGCAGTAGTGCTATTTAAAATAGCAGATCGTTATTAAAGTAATATAGTAGAGTTTACTAATTAAGTACCGCTTATAGTATTTATCATATATATTGGGCTTCTTATTTATAATCGTACATAATTTATCGACTGTTAACCCTCCTACATTATCTGAATATAGATTTCGATATCTGAAACCAGGCGTTGGCTTACTGAAATCACTTAGGCTTCCTGCGGATTTAAATTTAAGATACAAGGTTCGGATAACTGTTTCTAATAAATCCGGCTACGAGATGACATGCATGAAACAAACAGGTTACTTGAAGCAATTGAAAATGAGATTGTTTTGGTACCTTGCCAGCTTTACACATGTTTGAACCCTCATGTGTAACCAATATTACAAGTTGGGGTGTCTGATTGGATTAGGCTAATCAAATCATTTTGAGTGAGAGGGTGAACCGTTGAACAGATTATTTTTAGAACACATCAGAAAATGCCTAGAAACAATAACCAAAAAATAATGCTAAGATAGCTTAGCTTCCTCATGGTATTGATGGAATAATTCACGGCAAACGCAATAAAAGGAGAGATAAAAAAATACACTAACACACGGACATGTTTCTGCCCACCCGGCGTCATCAGCGTGGTTTCGTGGGTTCTCTACCTTCTATCGCTGTTGCCTCACAGTTAATACCACAACAAGATTATTTTTGCTTTGAAATTTAGAAGCGAACAAGCAGTGGTTTCTGATGTCTGTTGCAACGTTCTTTTTTCAATATAGTATTCCCCGTGTTTAAAGTTTCTTCAAATCTGACAATGATTTTTCTACGAACTATTTATAGTTTGTTACTTAATTACTTAGGCGTCTAATAAGAGGTTAAGCTAAAACAATTCAAATTAAATACAACGGCCTTGGGATCTTGACAATCTCGTCGTTCTTTTTTACAATCCCCGCAGCATTAAGTAGAAATGTACATATATACGTGTACAAAATATAAATAAAAAGTTCCTGACGTTACAATTGATCCTACGTCCTTAAACAAAAAACATTGTTATAGAGAAATAAGAGAGTTGTACCTTATAAAACATACATGTAACGTGAATAAAACAACTTACAGTTACCTACGAATGTGATAATGAGTTCACCAAAACCGAGATTATTTAAAGCATCTTCTACAATGTAAGGTTACTCTGTGGTTAAAAAAACACCCAACTGGCAAGCTATCTTTCTACTAAGTATAGTTTTTAATTAATTGTTGAGTATGCCGGATTTTTAATTTTATTTTAAATTGAAAATTACATTTACGTTTCGGAATTGGTTTTTTATTTCTCTTTGGTTTTGGGAAAGCTGAGATTTTGTTTTTATTCTGTTGTTTACAGTTTACAGTGCTGTGTTTATCTTTAAACAGGGTCCATTTTTGCAATATCATAAATAGAATAAAAACGAAATCTGTATTAACACACACGGTAATGATGCAAACAAATATAAATATATTTTTTGCAAAAATAGAGGCTTAAAAAGGAGTAAAAAACTAATTCCGAAAGGTAAATATAATTTTTTATTTAAAATTAAATTAAATGAAAAGCACCTTACAAAATAAGGGGGGAGAAGGGGGGAAGAAAGAAATATATGTAATAGATTATATTATATATATTTTTAAAATAAACTACATAGTAAAATAATGATAAATGAATACTTTGGGTCTTATAAACTTTACTAAACTGTGTTTTTATTTACTAGTTTTTTACCACTACTAGATTTTTTAACAATATATGGTTTCCATCATAATAAACTTTTATCGCAAACTAAACACCTGATTTCTTCTTTACCATTATATATTAAGGCTGAAAAGTGCCATAGATATGTGCTCACTCTGTTAGCAAACAGACTAGTTGATGCGTTTCTACGTATTTTCAACATTTTTAATGCTTTCCGTTCAATTCCGACACTTATCAACTTCGCACTGCGATATGTATTACATGGCACACAGCATAGAATGCCGGGAAATGTCGACATGTAAAGAACCAGTTCTTTATCTCCCCAACCTCTCGCGGTTAAACACCACTGGAAGGCAAGCGAGAATTTTGCGCTCTAATAATAAAGGATAGTACCAGGAAACTTCCTCCGAATACCTTCCAAACCAAAAATTACCCACTTCCTTACCTTTTTCAAATGACAATGTTCTCATTTGCTAAAAGAATACGGTATACGGGGAATTCATACATGTTTAATAAAACCATCATATATCCACTTTGCAACAAAACCACAAATGACCAGTATTTAGAAAGAGAAGCAGATTAAAAAAAAAAATCCCATTCATAAAATAAAAATTCAGTGCTTTCTTAGAATCATTTAAAAACATTGTGAATAACGCAAACACAGTAAAGCTGACATTGTAGTACCTATATAAACACGATACGTGTTAGGCAATCTGATGTTATGACTATTAGTAATCTACATATATATTTGCTACACGTACATTATTACAACACCGATAGCCTTCGTAGAAATGTTGGAAACAAAAACGCACCTACACCGTACACATTGCCGCACTTTCCGGATTATAGTATACTACACTCCACACATCCTATGGAAAACAAAAAAATCCCAGAATGATGCCTCTTTTGGTTTTATGATTACAATTGTAGTTACTACTTCTACTTAAAATGTTACGAAGTATTTCTGGTACTTTAAGTGCATATCATCCTTTCCCTAGAAATTAGAAAAACACGGACTTTTTGCTTGTTCTTATTTAGAACATTACTTATCTCCAAATAAACGAATCAAATTTTGCAGTTCTTTTCAGTTATATGAAGTAATAAAACGATTAAATTTATTAACTAATTACATATAAAAATTTAGAGTTGTTCCCTCCGGTTTTGGAAAATTAAAGCGCTTTACTTACAACCAATAAAGATTAAACATAATCAAATAAATGTATAAATATGGCATAATCTTAAATTTCACGAAGAAAACTTATTCGGAGCTGAAATAAAAATTGTGACTTTTGAGCGAGCACATGTTATAAGTTACAATTTTTAATTCTGTAAGAAACTTTCGTTATCTTAACTCTTTCAGTAGCAATAACTTATGTTTTCGCACTCTTTATATTCTCAATTGATCTTAATTCAAGTTTCAGTTACTTTAAATGGGGTTTCCAAGTTACATAATGATTTATAAACAAATTAAAAATAAAATTATTTTATTTTTAACTTTTACGCAAAATAAGTGCCATTTTTGGTAGATTTTTTAAGCAGTGTTTCAATTTGCGCTACTTCCGTAGTAAATAACTCAAAAAACACTGGATTTTTAATATGCATGCCGTAAATGAACTCAACAAAGTTGTCAGCTAAATTAAAAAGAAGTTTGGATTAAGGTTTTGGTCCCAATATTGAATTGGCAAATATCGGGAACACTTACAAGCCCATAGTCACGCATAAATAATATTTACAGCGAATTAACTTTCAGATCAATTACTTTCGCAAGAATATGATGACTTCACATCGGGAGATTCCGTTTTTCTTCATCCAAGGGTTCGCAGAGACGAGGAA
The DNA here is from genome assembly GCA_902654985.2 of Oryctes borbonicus. Lineage (NCBI taxonomy): Eukaryota > Metazoa > Arthropoda > Insecta > Coleoptera > Scarabaeidae > Oryctes > Oryctes borbonicus. The sequence continues at coordinate 6,391,329 of LR736859.1, read as the reverse complement.
GCGGAAAAATGTCATCATAGACATAAATTCTGTTGTGCAAATGACCTAATGTACCAAATACATGAAAAATATCGTGAAATTAAGAAAGAATGCTTTAAAGAAGTAACTGGGAAAGAATTCGGCGGTGGTCCACCCTTCACATGCGAAGAATTAGAAGAACGTAAAAAGGAAATGACTGTAAGTGTATTTTAAATATTAAAATATGTAATTTTACATATTATTGTATTGTATCTTTTAGTGTGTTGCTGAATGCGCCGGGAAGAAGAAAGGAATGGTAGGTACCTTTCAACGCGACCTAACCAACAATTTAACGACACCTTATTATAATAAAAAAAATGTTTACAGCTTGATGACGATGGAAACATAAAAGAAGAGGAAGCTAAAAAATTGGTAAAGGAATGCACAGAAAAATTAGATTGGTTCCAATCTAAAGTTGATGACGTCACATCTAAATGTATCGAAGCAGTCAAGGAATCAGCTAAAAAGCATGACAAAGAGGGCTGCAATCCGTCGGACATTAAATTTGCTTATTGTATATTTAAAGAAATACAGCTGAATTGCCCAGCCGATCAGATTAAGGATCAAGCCAAATGCGATGCAATGCGCGAAAGTATCAAGAAACATGACCATCCCCCAGTACACTAAACATCATATAATAAGATATTCTATTTACTTATACGTTTAAAAGAAATGTTTTCCTCATACAGAATTGTTATGATCGTAGTATGAAATTGAAAGAAATACATATTTTTAATTATGGTGTGGTTTATTTCCAAGTAGTTACATAGAATTTAATCATAAAATCCAGAAATCATATCTACTGAACTCTGGACAGTTGACTTGCATAATATCATTTATTGACGAAATAGAATTATTTTCACAGGAAATATAAGGTATCACTTTTTTTCATAACATAACATCTCAAAAAACAATTGTTTTCGTAATTTTATTAGGACTTTCGATGCCTTCAAAAGAAGTTCATGTTAGAAAAAATTTAAATAGGATTCTATATACGATAATTTCTTCGACATTGGTTCCATACTGACTTCCTATGAAAAGCCATGGCATGAGAACCATTAACATAAAATTCTGCTTCTAATCTGCCTATTTCATAAAAGTCAGTTGGGCAAGGGCCTTAATTAAAATAGTGAACAGGATAGATCCGGGTTAAGGACCATTTGAACTAAGTAAATGCCAATACCTTTGTTTCGATTTTAGTAGAAAAGGTATAGACACTTTGCTTAGAATCGATGGCAGTAATGATTTATAGTCTACTTGAAGAATAGTAAAACTTAAAAGCACTGTCCCACAGATATATAAACAAACCTTGAACTTTCCCATAGTTGTTGCCTGATCTATTCAGTGTGAAATATTACATTTGAGAGTAAGTGTTACACTCACAAAGAATAGAAATTATGATAAGTAAGCCCTTAAAAAAATTAGTATTTGTGGATTCCTTCAACAGCAATAAAGTATCGATACTTTACTACTGATTTATGAATGTCATCAACACTTTTTTTTCATTTTTTGAAACGTGAATGAAGAATATGTTCTACACTACTGATAGCAAGGACAACACTCTAGTATCGGTACAACTCACACCACACAAGTTGAATTAATTGCGTGGATACCCATTATTAACCGTATGAACGAATGATGTAAGAAAATGTCTAATTCCAGTTCTTGTAAACAACTCATTATTTATCCTAGCTCACTTATTGAGAATGTCATGCTTGAGTAACAATATTCGTCAGTTTAACAATTTCAACAATGTTTTTTACTGCAAGAATAAATAACACAGGATGACATGACAATTGTTCTATAGTAATATATTGAGATTAATTTCTTAAATAAAATTTCAAATGAAAAGATAAATAATCACAAGTTCTGATTTTATTTATGCTCCTGTAATATATCAACCAGCCTCAAAGTCACTCCACATACACATAGTTTACTTTATACATATTCATATATTTTTAGTCATAGGTTTTAATAATTTTGATTGTCTTATATAAATTTAAATCTGATCAACATCTGTAACCGTTATATTGTTTTGTCAACAATTTACTTGGTAATATCATTGCTGTTATTGTTTAACTCCGTTTAAAGGTAATTCGCATTGTCAAATTTACTTCACGTAGATGCATTTTCGCAAACATTTTCATCAAGAACTTTCCCATCATCTTCGAACTTCGATAAATGTTTAATTGAGATAACAAAGTACATATGTACATATATAATACCAAGAAAAAATTTCACCGGTCCGAATGAATATTTCCTTTAGGCTTATTGTAATAAATTGGTCTTGCAATAAACCGCTAATTCGAGTAAATCGTTGTTTTGAATTGAGACAAATCATCACAGATCACCAACAAAGGCATCTAAAATTGCCAAGTACCGCTACTACACTCTGTAAATCAACAACAGGTTCCCGCAACTGGTAATTCGTCATCTATCGACAAGTGGAAAAATGGCAAGAGGAGTTTAAAAGCTCACAACAGAACTACTGGCCAACCGAAACCATCAACACATAATAACAAGAAGACCGTCTACAACGAAGCATCCTCCTGCTAACATGATTCCACAGCGAATAATGTGGCAATGACAACTTCTCTCTATTCGTATACACAAAACCTAAATGAAAATATTAGGTCATTTAGCAATAAAATTGAAAATTGTTACATCGAATTACTGAGTAGTTTGGATGAAATTGCAAACTGTCAATGTTTTTACGACTGGCTTAAATAGTAATCTCAGTTTACTGGTCGAATCACAAGAACCAGAAGCTTTAGCGTCCGTCATGTCAGCTGCACTTAATAAAGAACAAAAATTACATTCTAAATATGAAATCTCAAAATATCAAAACATTTATAATTCCTTCGTAAAATTATGTACTAATTGTAGCAATACGGGTCACGGTAGTTTTAGCTCGAAACCCTAAAGGATAAGAAAATAATATTAGGCCGAATCATTCGTATACACCATAAACTCGAAACTAGTACTAAAATGAAAAATTCTGCATGGTCTTGATTCTGTAGGTTCATCATGAAACAACCTGAGCCTTGCTAGCAGGAGGATGCTTCGTTGTAAACGGTTTTCTTGTTGTATTTTGAAATAAATATTGTAAAATGTTGTTATGTGTTGATAATTTCGTTTGCTGAGTAGTTCTCACACCTATTTGCAATGGATTCCATATAATTTGTGTTGTGCATGGATTTTTACAAAAAAATATTGAAAATAACTTATTACATTGATTATTCGTCAAAGTAATATTAATGGAATTATTGTTTTTCGATAAAGAATATAATAAATAATCAGAATGCTCAAGTGCTGCAAGTGCATGCACTTCACTCAAATGTCCTTAACACAGCTAGTTGTCAATATAGCTGCTATTTATACACAACTGTATCTGCTAACCATTCATGAGAATGTTGGCAGAAGTACCGAATGTCAAATGCATCATTATTAACTCTATTTAGAGCGCTAGCTTCTTCTTACATTCGTTGTCGTATTTATATAAACGCTAAAAACGTATGAAAATGCCAAACAATTGCTATAGAATGAAGATTAGACCATTTACTCATTTAGTTTTCATTCATTTTAGTTCACACCTTTGTACTGTATACCTGTAGAAGCTATTAAACTATGTGCAAATTATTAAATTCTGTACATTTTCTGACAAGTGTACAGCGCATTTCGTTAGATTAAAGTACAATTACGTCACTTACTTCGTGGAGAAATTTGCGTTTCAGAATTTGTGTAGCTAAACAAGACAGGCGGGCATGTTGCTTCATCGGCGCGCGGCGTAGATGTTAGTGTTAGCGTTTGTTTTTGAACAGCCATGTGTGAAGCACCTTTCTCCAACGAAATGCACATGCATCTAATCACTTTCTTCTCCATGTTATGTGGTTACTTTACATAAATAAAGGTCAATATTTCACATAGGCAAATTATTTCGCTGTATTTAAACCAGACAATTTGTTAATATTACAAAACTTTATTGAAACACCAAATGGCCTCCTCTCGACTAATCACATAGCGATACCTATTATTAAAAGATGAAAATATTCCACAACGCAAACATTTCTATATTTAGGAAAGTGCTTCCGCTGCACTGTCTGCATTCTCATCACAAAAAAATATCAAATTGCAGTCAGCCTTTACTAATTTACTATTATTAGGTGATTGCTAAACAAATCCGCTCATTTCAAGCAGACAGACAGTGTCGGCTAACGAGTCTTAATACTGTCGTAAAATTTATATCAACGTAGCAAGCATTTTATAATATAAGCTAAACCTCTATGATCCTAGTATTCTGTTAACAGGTAAAATTTGTTGTTATTCTTTTGACAATGTCGCAACATCATAATGCTGACCAAATAAAACCCATGTATTATTTTAATATAAATGCATAATTACCAAGCCTGCAGAAACGAGTTGCAAATCACAAAATTAGCAGAGACTAGACAAACTTGTGTTTATTCGTCTCATGAGAATGAGTTCGTGTTGCCTACTGGTTACACCAAGAGTCGACAAAACACGAGTCTGTATATATAATATAAATATAAATATATTAATCGAAACTATCTGAAAATGCAATAATTGATAATTATGTAGTTCTGTTATCCTTGTCTAACTTATCTATAACATTACGAACCGATACGCTGTTGTATTGCCTTCAAAATTCTGATTATTCATGAACGTAGACAGTCTTGGTTTGTGCAGGAATTACAATTGCTCGTTTCTGCAAGGTTAGTTGTTATTTAATATTATTAGCAAAGAATCCTTAACAACCAATGTCTATGCGCAGGAGAACGAATAGGTATAAGGCTAATAACTTAGTACAGTGGCAGAAATATTTAAAATCGTTACAAATGAAATAAAGAAACACAATGGATCAAAAGAAAAACCCTCGCCTAGGATTTCTTCTCTTAAAGAACTTCTGCGGAAAAAATACTAGCGCAAAGGATTTGAATTAACAGGTATTTATAAAAATTCTAAATTAGTGTTTATTCTAGCAAATTATTAAATTTTCGGAAATCATTAATCTAAATCTAACCTTTGGAAATGGACGATGGACGGATGATTCGGGGATGGAGCGGGCCATGAAGCACTAGGTTTTTCTTTGCTGGTTTGCGACAGTAATGGCTAATGACCGAGTTTGAGACAAAAACTAAACTAATAATAGAATCATAGCGGACTGATTCGAAACATATACACTGTAAGCAAAGAAACATTTTGTAGATAATGGTTTAAACGTCCATTTTACCCAACCTCATCCCTTAGTAGGAGTAGAGAGTAGGGCAATATTCGCTGAAAGAAACAACGGTTTAACTTTGTTATCCGAAAAATATAATGGAAACAAGCAATGCTGAAATGTTAGTTAAGCTTTATTCAAAGATCCACATGTATTTCTAACTTCAACTGACTTTCGACCGAACACTGGCTATACGTATAATGCACGTATTTTAACGATATCTTAAACCTGCCAGGGTACACAAAAACAATCAGCTATCAAAATTAATATCAAATTCTTTTAAATAATACATCAGCGCAAAGATAGCTTAGTCATATGGAAACCACTAAAGCAGGGATAATGAAATATAGGTCGTATAAGTCAGTCGCAAATGGAATTCCCGTATATATATAGTTATAGTTTTTTCACGCCTAGTTCTCGCTGGAGCTGAAAGAATAAAAACCATCCAGTTATTTTAAAGGACTATAAAACAAATTTTTATATGGCGTATGAAGTCTGTATCTCTTCAAAGCTAATGATTTTTCATCTTAATACGATTATAAAAGGAAAATGTTCTTAAATATCAATTCTAATTCTCGTAATTCATTACAAAAGTTAAAATATAGGAAAATTATCGATTGATTTAGGAATTTATCTAGGATCAGGAAAAGGCCGACAGCAGGCATACTTTGATATAGAATTTTATAAAAAAGTAAATATGCCTGGAAATTCGGTGGATTTAAATCCTCTTGAGATCGCTTGAAGTATTACCCAGAGGAAATAATCTACTGCCAATTAAACGTATCAATAATATTTAGCAAAGCAGCGATCATCCAAATAATTTTAACATTGTTTGAAAAATACAATAAACAACAAAAACTTCATTTTGCCAGAAGATATTTCTCTTTCAATTCCTTTTGGTACTAACAATGTTTCGTTGTAACGTTGTTTTTGAAGCTGTAGCAAAGCTCTATTTTTGCTCGGTTATTACCGTATAAAGAAGTTATATAAGCAATTATGAAAATGAGTGAATAGAAGCCCGGTCTCCCTCTTCCAGTAAAGTAGGCCATACATATGGTTACATATAGTTATACTTGCAATGATACACAGATTTCATGAAACATGCTTCCGAGCAGCAGGCAGCCCCATACAATGATACCGCGGACTGTAGTTTTGATTTTAGTACTGTGCACTTCATCTGTCATGGATCAGCATGATTTATCTATTGAAGTATGAGTTGCTGTAAGGGCCGCGCTAGTATATAGCACAGAAAAGAAAAACGGCGAAAGGTAAATGGTCTACTTAACAAAATTAATTTTCAAATGAAAAATTATTAGAAGTTGAAGTAAATGAACCAATGGATTTGCCTTCTGCTGAAGTACCAGTTCCCTGGGACTGTTAAACCTTCTTTAATTTCCTCCTAAAGCGACATCTTAAACTATATATATTCTCTATTACAAATTCTTTATTAGTCTTATATATGATGTTTCTCAACACTTCTTTATGTATCTTCCTCTAATTATTTATTCATGTAATCTTTACACTTTGTGTCTCATCAACATGGATGCAGGCTACAAATATTTATGAACTGCTCCAAAAACTCTCTGTTTCCGTAACTACTTCTTCAACTATCCTGTAAAATATGAAGAACATTGTGGTGCGATAGCCGCGATACTGCCACCAGTACTGTCGTCAGCTGATACCAATGTGTCGTTACATGTAACCGTAAAAAAACTTGACGCAACCAACCTGGTGACATATCTTGGCGCAGACAGCATGGCGCAAGGAGCTGTGAAACGCGTAGACGATTCAATACAGATCGCTTTAAACACATATGTAAGTGCGGCGCATCGACGTTTACAAATGAAATTTAGGGCAGATCATCCTACAGTATGGAAATTCATGAAAAATCAAAGTTAATCGTCACCCCTGCTATGGACACCTGGTCCTCCGCCATCACAATTAAAAAAATATGGAGATAGCAACGAACGCATTTTAAGAATCGTGAGAGACCACGAGAATAAACTTAGTAAGGGATTGCTCACAATTACCAAATTGATCCTTGAATGTGTTATGAAATATTTGTAAATAAATACAGATCTAGTAGAATATTTAGACGTATTACTCCCAATTATTCCCCATTAATTAATATGTTTAAAGTGGTCCTTGCGCTGAGTTGTCTCTGCGCCAAGTTATCCCGCGCCCCGTTGGCTACGCACCACGTTGTTCCATTACTCGAATTGGTCTTGTATTTGTAGGTAATAGGAATCTGCAGAACATGTGTATACGCATATTGGATTTGTGTTTATGTTTGCGTGCGCAGCTGATAATTTTTCTACAACAACGAAATTCTAGTATAAGAGAGACGTTGCTTTTCATTCTGCAGTCTAATCAACAATATGCAGTCTATAACAATTGCATTTCTCTGTGCTCTAAGCGTAATAAACGCGTACGATTTTGAAGATCAGGCATATAGTAAGTGTTATTAATTTTAAAATTAATTTTCAGTCCTCCATCAGCTTAGTAACTTTGCACACGTTACCTTGAACTTCGTGGTCACTAACCTACACAATGAAACCACGCGGGTCACGTTATCTAATCGTTTTCAAAATATAAATAAACATTAATTATATTTTTACATATGGAAAAGTTAATTTAGTATTTTTTTTAACAGTCCTACAGAATTCGCATAGTTTTAAGCAATAAATAAACAATTTCATTATTTAAGAGTTTATGTACGATGTATGCATTTGCTATTGGGTTTATGGGTATCGAGAGTATTTCTAGAACTCTCTTACGGCAATCTAAGCTCAAATCAAAATTTTAACGACTATTAGAAAATTAAAAAGAATCTAACCCGATATAGCGGTGTTCCAACTCACATAAACACTATGTTTATATGTTCCTTCCCGAAACTTCGCTTTCTCAAACCACCACGCTTGACTCGAACTTCGAATTGCATATAGAGTTGAGATAATAGACACTTTAATAATGGGAACACAACCAAACACCATAATGACTATTAGTCTCGAACATTAAAAGTTTAATTACCGTCTCCTCACTCCTTTTTTATTAATATAATAATATTAAAATAATGTTGAAGATTGTCGTAGGAAAATTTTACATTAATTAAATTAGATATTTTAGGATTTGAGATAATTGAACAGAAGAAAAGTTACTAACCCGCTCTACCAGTACCGTCGTTGACTGGATTTATATCCTCCTAACTCCCACTCCTAGATAATAGGAGATAGAAATAATTGGAGCTTTGAGCGGTTCGACATACTGGACACACTATTCATTATGTACGTGTGATGCTAATGACAACTAACGTCAACCATTACATTCTGAGATACATCTCTTGTTTCACTATCAAGGACGTTAATATATTGAATGAAAGAGCACATCTTGGAAATTGTAGTACTTAGAACTTGATACAACTTGAAAAGGAAACTAATTTTATTATATATCAACATTATAAGAAATTGACAATTTCTTTCAAATAATGAGAACTAACAATAAGTTGGGATGAACGCTTTGTTCATTTACCGGGCTCGGTTTGAACGCCGTTTGGAGAACACACTAACAAATTGAGCGAACAAAGTTTGTGCATACGATGCATGCTTTGGTTACCGCGTTCACAGCTCATATGTATCAGTTATAACAAATTTAACGTTGCGCGTACAAACTCCAACAAAACACAACATTTTAACAGAAATGCTAATAATGTACTATTTTTCCACATATGCTGGAAATCAAAAGAAATATTAAAATGTTGAAGAAGTTGTGAATAAAAGTAAGCTGTTGCCAACAACGTTCCTCTTAAATCTTTAATTCTAGAGGAACCTCGATTTAACAAAAAGCAGCTTTCATGTATTTTCTTATTATAGTAATGCTGAAAAATGTGCAAATTATAAATATTTTCTATAATTTCTAATATAATACAGCACCCCAAACATGCTATACAAGTATTTTGAGTTTTCTATACGCATTTGTTATGTTTCCTTATGTTATGACTGACAAATAATATTTATAGCCCTCCTATATTATAATAAAAAAAGCATTATTTACTATTTCTATTTTCGTCTATTAAAGATAATATTCCTATATTATTGCAACCACTTTAACTAGCACTAGCAATATAATTAATTTTCTAGATCGGCTTGTCCTGGAACAACTATCTTTGTCGCATCCACGAGCTCGTCGAAACACTCAAACAAATTGCATTGATCAAAACAGTTGCTGTAGCCAATCCGCCATTCAAAACTACCACCACAATGATACAATATATTCAAAGCAATGCTTTAACGAAACAAAGCTTGATTGGGCAAGTATACGCGGATCACTAACTGATGAACAAAAAAATCTGATTAAGGTAACAGCCATTTAAAAACAAAACCACGATTGAACTATTTTACTTTTTTGCATTTAGTGCGTTGCCGAATGCGTTGGCAAGAAGAAGGGTTATGTAAGTATAACATGTAAATGTTACAAACACGGAACGAATTTCTGGATTTTAACAGTTGAACGCTGATGGGGAATTGATCAAAAGCAATCTAATAAGTATCATTAAAGGTAAACTTCAAACAATGGAATGGCTTGTACCTAAGCTTGACATCATGTTCGAAAGTTGCATTCGGAAAAATGGGAATACAACAAAACAAGGCCACCAATGCAACGACATCGGATTAACCGTTGGCCACTGTATATGGAAGAAGATTCAACTGGACTGTCCATTAGCTGAGCAGGAAGATCCAGTGAAATGTGAAAGGTTGAAGGAGTACCTGAAAGAAAATAAGCGATACCCGCCAGCACCACCAATCGAATGTTAAATCCATGCTTAACATAATAAATATACCTGCAGATAACATGATGTTAATAATAATTAAATATAATATTTGTGCGTTATGAATTACGTATTATTACTGATTAAAAGAATTCTAGTTCTTTATAAGCTTTGGAATTAATTCAGATTTTGTATCTTGTTTGCAACAAGTTCTAGCTGTTCCCCATATCGGTGCTATTTTCAACTAGTGACGACATAGAACGCGTCGTTCTGCGATGTTCTTCGAATTAAACCTTCCTAGGCTACATGTCACATTTTAGGATTGCTTATCCTGTCAGCAACTCCGCCGTTATTCTTAATATAGTCTCCAAGCTAATTACTGACTCCAAATCTTATCAGGTTTTTTAACAAACACAGAATTGTTTCATTCAAGGAAAAGCGTTATAATGTAGAGAAATGATAAATACTGATTATACATTGAACCATTATAGATCATTGTAAGTGACGTCCTTCCTGGTGCAGAATATACAACATAGAAGAAACTGAACACAAGATGCACCTTTATTGAAGGAATTTTATTAAGGGCAGAGAAATGTTAAGAAAAGTCAATTGAGAAAGTAATTACGTCCATAATTAGGTCTGAAATAAAAATCTTGATCAAAAAGTGCACTTCCTAACTGCTTCAGTGTTTTATTAAATTCTAAATGCTATCGGTTTTGAATAGAACTCCTCTTCATTAAAAAATTAATTATGTCTGAAACATGTTAAAATTGAAACATTTAATATTCTGAAGATTTTGTAAGCATCTTAAAACTTTTTGTAAAGTTTTTCTGTGTTGGCATGGTTTAGGTCAGTGATGATTAAGATAGAGAAAATGACTTTTGAAAGCTGTTAGGCAGTCTCGTGTTTTGTCGACTCTCGGGAAAACCTCTCATGAGACGAATAATCACGAATTTATCCAGTCTCTACAAAATTGTTGTAATTTCCCCTATCTTACCTATCACTGGTTTGAGCAAACTAATAACAGAATCATGCCGCATTGATTCGAAACATATAGAATGCAAATGAAGATATATTTTGTAGATAACAAGTTGAACGTCCTGTTTTGCCTACGTCATTTCTTTAAAGAGAGTGGGGCAGCACTCAGGGAAAGAAACAACATGCAAACACAATTTAACCCGTTTAAAAATTTATTATCTAAAAGCTATAGTAAAAACAAACGTCAATTTTTCAGCTTATCACCTTATTATTGTAATTGTAATTTATTTGATATTAAAGATTTGAGAGAATATGCGTATATCTTATTAGTTTTCTAAATATTTGTGCAATTTGCATAACGGTGCTTTGCAATAATTAAAATTTATCTAAGATCTAAGATTTACATATATTTCTAACATCAACTGACTTTCGGCAGACACTAGATATATGTATTTTTAACAATATCTTAAAGAGTACCCAAAAACAATCAGTTATCAGAATTAAGTGTAATTACAGAATTAGCATAGATATGACAAGAGGGTGATGTGGACATTGGTGACATAAACGCAAATATTAAAAAAATTCCCGTATATATAAACCTGTACTTGTAAACAAATGATAAAGGTTCCCCTTACGTTTTCCTTTATCTCATCAAAGCAAAACATTACACTGCAAATCAACCAACAAATAATATTTACGCTGATAATCCACAATCACAATCTTCGTTTATATCTGGTTCTCAATGAAGCTGGAAGAATAGTAATCACCTAATTTTTAAAAACCACGAAGCAGATCCTTAAGTGAGTCATTTCATATGCACTGGAATGAATATATCACAAATTTTAGATAAAAACTATATCTTTTCAAAACTAGTGAGATGAAGTGTTCTTAATTGTTCAATAATGCTTCCGATAAATTATTTCAGAAAATTAAGATAGAGGGAGGTTCTCGTTTGATCTAGGAATTTATCTTCTTACGTGGAGGAGCAAAAAATACCACACTTTAATACAGAATTTTAGACAGAAGCAAGTATACTTGGAAATTCAACGGATTTCGACCCTTTTAAGATCCCTTGAAATATTAGAAGAAATAAACTACTGCTTATTAGAAATATTAACAATACTTAAGGTAGCCGCAATCATGCAAATAATTTTAATATTGTTTGAAAATGAGAGTAAACAACAGAAACTTCAATCTAGCAATTATATTTTATTTTAGGTGAATTAACGTTGGTAGATAAGGTAGTAGTTATGCAAGACTACTAATCAACACCACTTTTATTTCTCACTTTCACCATTTACTATTCAAATGCCTTTTTCAGATCCTTCCACTACTAAGAATGCTTAGCGTTTAAATTGTTCCAAAACTCGCCTGTTTGCCGATTTCTACATAAAGGGGTTATAAAAGCAACTGTGGAAATGAACGAATAGAAGTCCAACCTGTAAGGTTCTACAACAATCAAGAAAGAAGGTCGACATGTAGTATTTCAGCAAGTTATTATGAGTAGACTGAATATATCCCTTAATATGAGATCTATGGAGACCGGGGGATTCTTCCAAGCGGTGGCACAAGAATTTGGTTGTTTACACTGCCGTCCACACGTAGCGGTTTCTCTATAGCGGAGAGATCTTTGTACGTGTCGGTCTATTTACTTGCGGAGAGACACTATCTGTGCGTCTGTAGAGGGCGCGTGCAATATTTTAAAACGAAAGCAAAACCGTGTCCACTGCAGTCTTTATTGTTACATTAATAATTAGTTCGAGCTTTGGTGGAATTTTAAAAGAACATAAAATCCTGGCACCTCATCACTTGTCATGTGAAATCGGGTTTAGATTGGAGGATATGTCTTATGGTGCCCATTCACGTGCAGTTGGCCTGCGGTACCAGAACTGTATGATCTGACCTGACGATGTCATCTGTTGCGCGCCACTCCAAAGAAGCCGACGTCAGTGTCCGGAAGTTTTGAGCTGCCAGACATCTCACATTCTACCATAGACGTAGGGGTTAAAAACAAGATGAATCCAAAAAATCGAGAATTTCCACTACTTTTTATAAGCTACTTGCCGGTATCTTTTGTTTGCTACTGTCACGGCAATTAAATACTACAAAATCAGAAACCACTTGAATGCAATACTCAAATGTACGACTCAATATTATTTAATTTCAATGTTAGATCCACCATTATACAAAAACGTAATAGGTTCAAATTTCCTATACAGTGGACACAAAAAAACATATACCTAGTGATATTTAAGAAGACTACGTTTCTGTTCTTTGAATTTGGCAAAGTAAGGTATTCAATACTGAACACCCTGTATATTTCGCATGTGTTCCAACATTATGTTTAAGCAGAGGCAAGTAATGCAATTTAATCTCGGAAGGTACTTACTTTCTAGATTTGTTGAAGGAAAGAGTTATAGTTAGATTTGTTTACACAATAGGTGCAATTTCACGATACCAAAAGGTTGGGATCTTCTGTGGAAGTACAGTAGCGGACAAAATAATAGCAGTATGAAACTATGAATACTATGAACAACAGTTTTATACATTTTTTGAAAGTAGCAGTAGTGTCATCTCCACATGAGGTCTTTAACTTAATAAAACTTCATAAGGACGTTAACAAGACGTTCTTCTTGTAACACTATCGGGGAAGTCCCTCATTTTATACTTACAGTATGTACTGTATCTGGATAAAATAATAGCAGTGTTCATCTGATCGCCGTTTCATATGAATTTCATCTTAAGAAACACATAAAAATTTTAAAAATTCTGGCTTAGGACTTCTTTCCATAAAGAAGTTGCGCAGGGAAGACACTGGTGAGAAAATTTCAATTAACAGCTATTTATAATTCGAGACTAGCCGTTATTGCAGCAATTCATTATAAATAAGCTAACAACTTAAATCGAATCTTTGGAAGTGAACAATGACAGATGATTTGGCAATGCAGTGAGCCATGAAGCAAATGTAGGTTTTTCTTCGTTGGCATATTTTAGAACAGTGATAAATAAGAAAGAGAAAATTGACTAAATTTTCAAAGCGACTAGACAGTCTTGTATTTTGTCGACTAGCGGGAAAACCCGTACCCCTTCTCACTAAACGAATAAACACGGGTGTATACAGTGGCTGTAAAAATTTTTCCTATTTTACCTACCACTGGAGACAATTAAAACTAAGCTAATAACAGAATCATGGCGCATTGATTTGATATTGTAAATGAAGAAACAGTATGCAGATAATGTACCAAACATCCATTTTACATAACTTCATCCTTTAGAGAAGCTAGGGCAATACTCATAAACGAGACTAAATACAAACATAATTTAACTTATTAAGTTACTAATAGCCATTAAGGCATCAATTTTTTTTTAGCTTGGCATCTTACTATTTCTTATTATTATTCTATATTAGAGATTTGAGAGCATCTGCATACATTTTATTCATCTTCGAAATATTTCTGCAATTTGTGGAACGCTTGTTAGCAATAAATAAAATGTAAGAAACAGTACTGAAACGTTAATTAAACTTTTTCTAAATATTACATAAATTTCTAACTTTAATTGACTTTCCAAGAACACTGGATATGTGTTTACTGTATTTTTTTCTAATGATACCAGAATACACAAAAACAATCAGTTAACAAAATTAAGTATCAAATTCTTGTAAATAACATATTAGCATAAAGATAGCTAATCATATGGAAACCACTAAAGTATGAATAATAATATATAACTGGCACAAATGTAAATATTCAATAGAATTCCCGTATATACTAATCAGTTATAGACCTGTACTTGTAAACAAATAATAAAAGTTCTCCTTACGTCTTTCTTTATCTCATCAAAGCAGAACACTACACTGCTATATCAATGAATATTTTAACCAACAATTAATAGCTACGCGAAGAATCCTACATTTGTTTACTTTTACTTATCATTGGCGCTGCAAAAATAGAAATCAGTTATTTCAAAAAAGAACACAAAATAAAAATCTTTAAGTAAGTATTTTCATGTGCACTGGAATGAATACATCACAAATTTTAAGTAAAAACTGTATTTTTTCAAATTGAAATTGAAATTGAAAGTGTTCCCAATTATCTGTTCTCGTAAATCGTTATACAAGATTAAAATATAGAAAAATTGCCGTTTGATCTAGAATTTACATGAGCAGAAAAAGATCGAATACACACACACTTCAATATACAATTACACATAGCAAGAGCTATGTGAGGAGAGCGAACGCTAACCAATAAACATGCTTCAGCCTACCAGGCATCTTCAGCGCTGTCCCAAGCGTATCTCTGTCCCACATCACCGCTTGCCTTTTGGCTTATCTCTCTCCTTTGAGAACGGAGAGTTAAACGAGACAAACAGGTATGTTAGGTAGAGACACCCTGGGACCCACACTAATGATGCCAGATAGGCAGAAACCTATCTGTCTTTCTCCTCACATTACTTTCGCTGTGAATGATTCCCCCAATACCATGAATAACTGCATAAGCAGCATTATTTTGGTTATTGTCTCTAGGCATTTTTCTATGTGTATTTGCAGCTAATTAGAGCGCTCATGTGAGGCGCCCTCTCTAGCTCAGCAGTCCAAAAACTGCACGGGAATTGCTTGGGGAACTGTATCCGCTTTTCGTCGCTGCTTTCTAGACGGCAGACACGCGTCTCCTTTAGCACCAAGTCATAGAAGCCGACGTTTCTAGGAATTTTTAATGAATTTTAACATTGTTTTAAAATTACAATAAACAACAGAAGCTTCAATTCAAAAACGACCGCCACCTTATATTTTGATTACACATACATACATATACCAATTTAAATAAGGGAGTAACAATATAGGACTACGAACTAGAACCACCTTTATTTCCCATTTTCACCATTTACTATTCAAATGTAGACGATTCCTTCCACTACCAACAATATTTTGTGTTTAAATTGTTGCAAAACTCTATTTTTGTTCGCTTATTGTTGCATAAAAAGATTAAATATACAATTGCGAGAATGAGTCAATAAAAATCCAGTCCAGTAAGATCCCACAAAATCAGTTTGCTCGAACAACGAACGTTTTGCCTAGAGAAAACAACGCAAATTTTGTATGTTTGGTACCCATCCACGTATACAGTTATCTAATCTACAGTTGTGATTATATGTCAGATTCTTGCGGGGGTTAGAACAAGATGAAAGCAAGGAAATAAGAAAGAGTAGACGTACGATACCTACATATTATTGGTTGATTGGTTGATCTAGATGAGGAAACTAAAAAGACAACAATTCACAAGGCGTTCCATTTAAAATAACAAAGTAGCTGCCTGGTTCGTCACTTGTTAACCATCCTGCACGTGCGAAAATAATTTTTGAAGATACGTTATGAGGTCTGTCATTAAAGATTTTAGCTTCCTGCTATAAACTTACGCAATAGGTGCATTTTTGCAGTCTCAAAATGTTGGGACGTTCTGTAGTCCTAAATAAATAATATCGCAACGCAAGAAATTTTAAGTTTTCAAATAATGCATAACATTAGTTTCGGTATTTGTATTTGTTAGAGAAAACCGAGTTTTTACGTATCACATTTCGAACATTTCACGAGGATCGGTAATTTATTCCTAGGAACATTATTTGTAAATCATTTTCAAGAGAAGTTATTAAAAACTTTGGAAAGGATAGCTTCCATTACTACTGGTACACGCTCACCAAAGAACATGACATGCGGAGTTTTCCTGGGGAGCTACATTTGAATTTAGCTTCCTTTTATACATAACTAATACCGTTGATGTAATTAATTAGCATAAATCTCTGACAATGAATCGTTAAAATCAGAAACAGCTTTTCTTCTGAAATCCGCTTTCCCTAAAAGGTGTTCAGAGGGGTGATTTTTAACAGGTTGTAGTGTCTTTTCCTCAATTTAAACGTAGAAAGCTACAGATCTTACTAAATCTATTACCAAAGCTAATATCTTTGTGAATAATATTTATACAAAATCCTAATAACTAAGAAATAATGCGTCTGACCTCCAACAAATTACTGGGAAAAATTAAACATTTATTTATTTGTGGCAATCGGTGCTGGATCACATAGGATGCAAAACACGCCACTATACCTCAGCAATTAACACCAACAAAGCGCTGTTGAATTATTAATGTGCGAACCTCTGCATACAAATTCGCGGAAATTATCTGTGATTTAAAAATAAATTGATATGGTGCTTCACTGCATGCATTTTGCTGTGTCATTAGAGATGGGATACCTCTAGTAATAATAGAATAATATGTTTATTGGTGTAGTACACAGCATGCTTACACGAGTCAGGTACAATATGAGACATGGGGAAAAAACAATCTATAGTACACCATTTGCATAAATACAAATGCAATGCATATAAAATGCAAGGTACACAAGTAAAAAATGTATATATACAGGCTGTGGCGTTTAAACCGTCAGTTAGCCGAATGCTAAGAATTACTACTAGCTGGATGCTAAAAATTCGTTTTCCATTTGAAACAAGTAAGTTATGGCGTCTTATTGGTTAAGATAAGTCAATAACCTTTTATATCGCCCAGTATCATCAATTTTATAATTTTATAATTTTTTAACCTTGTACAGTAGGTACTGACGTACTGACTACAAAACCACACAATATTTCAACCTCGCAAGCTAAACACTTTTTCATTTATTGACATACCCTTCCGCTGTCAATAAAACCACAAAATTCAATAAAACCCGTTTTTCTCAAGAACGGTAAATAGGAAAACGTGTTCTATTTAAAATAGGCAAGGTGACATTTGTTTCCGGTATAACCGGAGGTAATTCAGAGTTCCCGGTATTTTTATTTGTAAGCTCAGTATCAAAGATCCTAAAAAAACTAATTTTTAGCATTCAACTAGTAATAATTCCTAACATTCGGCTAACCCTCCACACCCTGTTTTATATAAATATAATATAATATATAGGCTTGGCCCGGTGGATTCGTGAGACAGAAATATTATAATCATGAATCTTGATATATAACAAAGTCATTGTAATGTATTGTGCAAAAAATTCTTCGCAAGAGTAGAAAGCATTTGTTAAAGGAAACTCCTAGACAGCTTTCCTGGGATAGAGGTACAACACATCTGTTTTAGTTTATCATAAATCTTAAGTACAATATGTACTTTGTAAACTAAATATTCTACAACTGAATGAAGCCAAACCCCATGCCAGTATAGTGTAAATAATTAGTAGCTGAAATAGAGGGCAATAGACCATAATCTAGTCAACATACGTGAAGCAAAGATGTTTTTACTGAATTTATTTGGTAAAATTTCGATATGTTTATTCCACTTAAGGCTCGAAGTGAATGCCAAGGAATTTAACATATTCAGGATTCTGGAAGACATTATCACAACACTCCCTTAGAATGCAATTCATGGTTGTAGCCTTTCACACACAATCTACTGTAAGCGAACCAAGTCTCCGCATCCGACCGTGCAATACGACCCTCAGCCAAAGCATTTTGTAATGATTTACTCATCAGAGTAGTGTCATCATCATAAAGTTCAACATCAACTGTAACAGCAAACGAGCCAAGACGGACCCCGGCGGGATACCAACTGAAACAAGTCCTTTATTTGACAGAGTATTACTACATTTAACACATAAAGATTAAATTATGGAATTTATATTTTGATAATTTTGCAATTAATATGCCGTGCTGTACGCAGTCGAAAGCATTGCCGAGATCGCAGAAGGTGTCAAGCAAGTACTGACTGTTCTTGAAGCAATTTACAACTTGCTCCGCAAAGTTTAAAATTGCATCCCTGTGATGCGTATGTGTTCCAGAGCAGCTCTGGAAGTCCTGCCGTGATTAACGCCGCTTCACATCCATATTCAGAAACAGGCTATATTGAGTGCCGTTGCATTTTGTAGAATGAAGGGATTGCACGTGATCTCTATGCAATACAATTTTGATCAGCCTTATAAGGTGATCATTGAAAGCCGCACTGAGTGAGCATCTGGGCAACCTCAATGCAAAAAAGGTGCCCTGGCATGGTACACAGACGGCTCAAGAATAGAAAATGTTAGAACAGGTATAGGCATTAGTGGGCCTATCTACCATCTTAAAATACCTACAGGACTCCACACCAATATATTTCAAGCAGAGATCTCTGTGCGTCATAAAGATCCTCGAGATAGGGATACGAGGCTCAACCATAACTATATTCAGTGACAGACCGTCTCAAGTCTTTAAGGGGTCGAAGGCAATGAAAAAGCAGACAAGCTTGCTAGAGAAGCAGCGAATACACCCTTCAGCGGTCTTAAACCCTTGTGTGACCTTCATAAACAAATAATCAAAACATGGGAAGACAATCAAACAGCCTAGCACCGGGAAAATGTTCCAGGACAAGAACAGGCGAAAGTTCAGCAAAGGGGATCTTAGATTAATGGCAAGATTTCTGACAGGTCATACAGCCCTAAAGTATCACCTACTCAATCTAAGAAAAGCTGAAGGTCAAATCTGTCGTCTATGCCTAGAAGATCTGGAGACGGCAGACACATTCTATGCAAACGTATTGCCCTCAGTCGCACTCGACTACAGCATTTCAGTAAACCATTTCTGACATCTACTAAACTGAAGGATGAAGATCCTTGAGTGATACTTAGGTTTACTAAGAGCCTTCACCTTCTCTAACAGATATAAGGGCATTTTGTTACGATAGATCTATTAAGGTCGCAGTGACTAAAGGCATTGTGCCATTGCCCAACGACACTAATACTAATACTAATTCCCGGCCCCATACCTGATCTGAACCCAAACTGTGACGCAACGAACAAACCATTGATTTCAAAGTATTTGTTGCTTCAACGCTTTCTCCATAATTATTGAAAATATCGCGAGCAACCTATAGAACAATAATTAACCATATCGCTCCGATCTCCCTTTTTGAAAACTAGCGCTACAGATACGTATTCTAGAAGAGTATGGAAGATCAGCTTGGCCAGCGGTTTATGCAGAGTGAGTTGAAAGAATGGAATCACCCCTTTTCCTTGTCGTTATTATCCATTTTACAATAAATAAATAAACAAAGTTCGTGCAGAAAATTCTTATCAACATAACTGACGTAAAAGGTTTTAGTTTCGTTTAACTGCTTGTTAGCTATAACATCAGCCGATCTTTTTTAGACGCAAACCCGCCACTTTTCTTCAATTGTTTGATAGAATATAAAGCCTTCTTTATGACAAAATAAAAATATTATGGGGTTACTAAATGTCCTTTTTTTGTAATTTTTATTATTTTATTAATTATCCAAGTCTGTGCGAGAATTATCAGCACTAAAGTGATAATTTTAAGTGAACCTGATAGAGTATTATTACGATGTTGAGTTATGAAGATAGGCGAAGAAGTTTGCGATATATTTAATAACGCTCCATCCCAATGGAGATCCGATTTCATGATCTACTCTTGTTTCGCAAGATGATATATCTTAATTTTCTGTCTTAATTGGCATTTTCTCAAAACAATTGTTATGTGACGCAATGAACGAAAACAAAATCATTTACGTTAGTTACGACAAGAATTTCCTATACAACTTTTTTTTTAATTTCTCTTTATAAAATGTATAATAATGTCAAAAAGAGGTGTTTCCATACTTCTAACTCGCCTCATGTAAGAATTGCTTCTGTTGTGTAATTGCCTCGCCAGTTGAAAGAGATCAGGCTTATCTACTAAACATATGTACATAAAAAGAAAAAGCGGTGGCAATCGTTATTTGTTTCTGTAAGACATAACTAACAAGCAATACGTAAACTTGTCGAACACATGTATATTCACAGAATTGATTGGTTTCAAGGTTATACACTAACAAGATAAAGAGGTCACTAAGAATACCTAAACGGTAGCTTTACTTAGAAATCGAATTGAAGGAAAACCAGGATTACGCGAATTGATCTTGTTTTTGTTGCCAATGGGAATCTCCAGAACATATGTATATGCATATTATATTTGTGTTTGTGTCTGCGTGCGCAGTCGACAATTATTCTACAACAACGAAATTATGGTATAAAAGAGTCTTTGCTTTTCGTTACTGCAGTCTAATCAACAACATGCAGTCCGTAACAGTTGTTCTTCTCTGTGCTCTAAGCGTAATTAGCGCGTACGATTTTGAAGATCAAGCCTACAGTGAGTGTTGCTAATTTTAAAATTAATTTCTAGTCCTGTCAGCTTATTAACGTTACACTACATACGTTACCTTGAACTTTGTGGTCACTAACCTACACAATTAAACCAGTTTTTTGCGTATGCCGGCACGTTAATCGTTTTCTAAATGTAAATAAACGTTAATTTTGTATTTACATCGTTAGAAGTTATTTACATTTTTTGTTAAATAACCCTAGTGATGTCGCCAGTCAACATTGCATAGTTCTAAGCAGTAAATAAACAATTTCCTCGTTTAAAAATTTATTTATAATGTACGTACGATATATGTTCGATTAATTATAACGTACATACGTATATATACATAAACTTGAAGAACTAGAAACCCGTTACATTCTGAAATATGTCTTTTGTTTCACTCTCAAGGACATAAATGAATTGAATGAAGGAGTGCCCATTGTAGATTGTAGTACTCTATAACTTGATACAACTTATTCATCTTGGAAAGCAAATTAATTTTATTATATATCAACATCGTAAGAAATTAGAACATGCAGCAAAATTAGTTATGGTGAAACTATATTGTGCGAAACAAGAGTGGCGTACGCTCCAACAAAACAAAATTTTTACAAAGTCTTCGGCTGAGTCGTAGCAATTAATATAGAACATTCACAGCTTACTACACTCTCAAATAGACCGCAAGATATTGTAAACGAAACTGTAACAATTATTCGAATTAAAACGTTCTAGATCAGCAATTTCCACAATTTATGCAGGTCACAGGTAATAATGGCTGAAAGGAAGAATAAGCGAAACAATAATCCATATCCTCGCGTCTCCAACAGCCTTCGCCGTTTACAAAGATCATTGGCCGGCCGTGAGTTATATTCCCACGCCTATGCTGGTAGAGCGTCTTTACGTGTTCATCTCTCAAGTATTCGCCAAATTTGGAAAAGTAAGGAAAAGTGCAGAAATCCTTACTATTATGAGAGGTGCTGAATTCAGATCTTCGAGCCCGATAGTTGGACACACTGCACATTGCACGTGTGTAAAGTTTTCATTATGACATCTATTTGTGAATTAGCAACACCATCTGTGTTTAGTCCTAAGGCATGAAACATTTTGTTAATGCGTTCAGGTACGCCTCGATAACTAAATGGTCTATACAAGTAAATAGTTACTTGTTCCTCATTTTCTATTCTCTATAAATAACACAATCCTTAATTCATCTTGAATGAATTTATTTAATGTTTATTACTTATCAAAACATTACATTCAAGCATATTCTTTTACTCAATTATTAGGAATTAGATTACATTCGGTGAGTTATCGCTATTTTTATAAACACTGTTTAACAAGTGCACAGCTTCCTTCAATTACGTGAATTCTTCATACAAACGAAGAAAGGTTCTTTTTCTCTGCTTACTAGGTGCCCTAAACTACAATACTGTATCTATACTTGTAAAATCTCTTTGAAAGTAGCAAGAACATACCTGGAAAAATTTTTGCACATATCCTGGAAATCAATAAAAAATTGTTTTGAAGTTTTCTACGGATAAATTGTGAACAAAAGTAGGCTTCTGGGGATAGAGTTCCCTTTAAACCGATTTTTAATTCCAGAGGAACCTTGATTTAATAAAAGATGGCTTTTATGTGTTTTATGTATTTTGTTATTGTCTTAATACTGAGAAACGTGTAACTTATAAGCAATTCTACTAAATTAACCTACATTGTAGCATTATTACTATCGACGTTACCAACTACGCATCAATAATTTAGAACATCCAATATATTGCAACATGCAAGGGCATTGCTAATGACTTACTATACAAATATACCATACGTTGTTCCTTACAATTTTTTAATTTTGTTATTCAGTCGATCACGGCATAAAGATAATATTCCTGTATTATTGCAATGGAACTTTGACCAGCACTAAAATATGTTTTATTTTACAGACCGGCTTATTGTTGAACAACTATCCTTGTCGAACCCACGAGCTCGCCGAGACACTCAAACAGATTGCGTTGATCAAGACAGTTGCTGTAGCCAATCCGCCATCAAAAACTTCCACCGTGATCCTAATGATGAAGCAATTTCAAAACAGTGCTATAAGGAAGTAAACTTTGATCGGGGAAGTATACGCGGACCACTAACTGATGAACAAAAAAATCAAATTAAGGTAACAGGCATTTAAAAATAAAATCGTGAGTGTACTAATTTTCCTTTTTTGCATACAGTGTGTTGTCGAATGCATTGGCAAGAAGAAGGGTTATGTAAGTATAACATAGAAACATAAAAAACAGAGAACTAATTTCTGGATTTTAACAGTTGAACGCTGATGGAGAATTGATCAAAAGTAAGCTAATAAGCAACATTAAAGGTAAACTTCAAGAACTCGACTGGCTAACACCTAAACTTGACGACATATTCGCAAGTTGCATTCCGGAGGATGGGAATACAGCAAAACAAGGCAAGCAATGCAATGACATTGGATTAACTATTGGCCACTGTGTATGGAAGAAGATCCAGTTGGTTTGTCCGTTGGATAAGCAGACAAATCCAGGGAAATGTGAAAAATTGCAGGAGTACCTGAAACAAAATAAGCGATTCCCTCCACCACCACCAATAAAATGTTAGATCCGTGCTTTATGCATACATATGAATATACTTACATGTAGATAACGTGATACTAAATAATAATAAAAACTGAAGTTTGTGCATTATGGATTACGTCATTATTGCTGATTAGAATAATTCTAGCTTTTTATAAATCTTGAAATTAGTTCAGGGATTGCATCCTTGATATCAGCAAATTTCGGCTATCCCCTACGGAGAAATCGGTGCAATTTTCAATTAGTGACGACATGGAATGCGTTGTCCTACAATATTCTTAACGAATTCAACCTTAATAAGCTGTAGATATCATATTTCAGGACAGTATATCCTGTCAGCAACTCCGCCTTATTCACAATATAGTCTCCAAAATAATCTCTGACTCCAAATCAAAAAGAAAGCATTCATATTGAGACAGTTTCTTCTTATATAACCCTTCAGTGTTTTTAGCGACCACACAAGATAGTTTCATTCAAGGGAAGCATTATAATGCAGACAATTAACAAATAAATTAAACATACAGATGTACCCTTAATTGAGGAATTTTAGCACAGAAAGGTGTTAAAAAAAAGTCAATTAAGAAATTGGTAATATCCGCAATAAAAGTATTGCCTCCCGGTATAATCCCTAAACGGTTGTCTATCCGCTTTTCTTCAAATTTATGATTTGAGAAATGATTCTGTGCAACAACTCTCTCTGTGTCTATAAGTTGTAACTAAGCCTGCAGAAACGAGTTGCGCTTCACGAAATTAGCAGAGACTGGATAGACTCGTGTTTATTTGTCTCACGAGAATGGGTTCGTGTTGCCTGCAGGTCCCCGAGAATCGACAGAGAAACACGAATCTGTCTAGTCTCTGTTAATTTCGTTAAGCGCAACTCGTTTCTGCAGACTTAGTTGTAACTGCCTTCTACTTCATCGTTACCGTTTACAATAGCAATAGTTCAATAAATTACGGTATCCAGCAAACGTTTTTTTCTGAAATGTTTGTAGAATGAGGCATACAACACCCAGGCATTACAATAAGTTGAAGTGAAAACGTAAACTCAACGGTATATCACAGTATAAAGTTTCTTACATTTACGAGAAACAAAACAGTTCTTCCTATCTCTATTAACTCAACTCCACTGAAACACCAGCTATGCTTACATGCAAAGCAAAATATCGTTCTGACACTTCTAACATCATAACCGCCATAATGAGTCCAAATTATAATTCTTTCTGTAATATGTATTGCTGGTATTTCATTTAGACACACTCTTTCTAACACGTCATCTGTGAGGTACTAAAAGGTATTTCCAAACGGTTGAGTAATTATACAGCGATTGAAGATAGTAAATCTATGTATTTCTAAAAATAAAATGTAACAGAAATTCGAAATTCAAAAAGTTCTCCGAAACGTATATACGATGTGATAAAAATATTTGATATATCGTGAATGTGACACCGAGCATTATAGATGATAAAACCACATCCGTAAATAATGCGCAATAAAAACACTATTATTATTTAAGGTTTTCTAGGATTTTGATTCCAACGAAAACGCATGCCTTACATCTTAGAATGAATCATTTAAACGAAGTAGTTGTAATAAAACTGATGATTCCATTAGAGAATGAAGACTAACAATAATTTTCGTTTCCTTATTATGCTGTACTTATCATAACATAAAATTGATGTAGAAATTAGAACCTTATTTAAATATGTTATTACTTCTGCAGTTACCACATATAAGTACCACATACCAGTGGCAGTTGGGCAAGATAGGGGAAATAATAATTCACAGAAAAAATTACTAAAATGGCAGCTCGATGGATGGGAGTAAACCATATTCAGCCTCTCTCGTAACTGTACCGGAACTAGAAGTGAAGCGCGACTTTTGAATGATAAATAAACACAATAATAAAAATCGATAGTGTTTTCACCCTGAATTGTAGCGTGAGCAACTTTTAAATTAGTTGAACTTCAATTAAATGTTAGTTGTGAATAAAAATCTTCTTTTTATAATATTAATTTGAATAATGTTATTTAATTAATCAATACTTTTTTCATTTTGTACCACGATTTTTGGTGAAATGTGGTCTTATTAAAAAAAGTGATTTAATTTTAACATTAAAGATTAACATTAATCAGATCTTCATAGGAAATATTTTGATGTTTGTTTTGGTTACCAAATGTATTGACACATATCACATTGGTCTTATGAATCTCTTCGATCACTGTAATATTACAGGATATATATACAGAATGACCATTCAAAGTGATACATGCAAATAACAAAGAAAGAAAGCAAATATGTTATGGGTTCCGAGGGTGGGGTGGGCACGGTTTATGGGTTCTGAAATTTATAACGTATTTTCGAGCCAAATATCTGACAGACAGCTATACTAGCAAAACATATAGAAACAGTATTGTTTCTTAAGTGATATAGATATTTGTAAAAAATTATCTGTAAAAGGTTTTCATAGTATTACTATAAAGCAATCGCAGACTTGAAAATTATTTATTTTATTTAGGGAAACACATGTATTTTTTACACGTGCTTCTACAACTTCTATAAAAAAAATTCTATCAATAAAATCATACTCATACCTTCGTCTCTTTTTCTTTGATATGGTCAAATGAAGCAGTTTTTCTTTTTTCCAGTCGCTCTATTTTAAATACTGACATCTTGACTGTTTTCCCTGTAAATGCTAATCAGTTCAAGAATTGTGACCTGATAATGTTCGCTTTTACAAAATATGTGATTTGACAGCGCTTATATCCAATTACCCGTTAAATATCTCCTATAGCTATGTACAAATTTGCCTGCTGCGTCGAAATTTAGCGCGCTTTTCATCCAATAGAGATAAATGAACCAAGACTTTGTTTGCTTTGGTGGTATATGAAGGTATGATGATATTTTTCGGAAAACTGTATAGTGAATCTTCCGTAGGTTTCCATCTATTGCAAAGAAATTCTGGAATTTCTTTTTTTTTTCAGTGAACCTACACAAGTTAATCATTTTGGTTCTATTCATGATTTGAAGGGTAGGAGAATCTTTATTTTTATATTTCCTCTGTTTTTGTCCGATTTTGTAGTTTGTCTACTCCGAAATAATTCGTCCATAATTAAAAAATTCCATGTAGTCACCGGTTCTGCCTTATTTCCTATGCTAGCTGTTGGTTATAGGTCGGGTAAATGAACCACGATATTACATTCACGCAGGCTACCTCTGCTAGATCCTGGAAACAGTTAATTAACTAACTGCAAGCATCTCCACAATCTATCGAAATTTAAAATCGTATGACTACAAGTCATATAAAATATAACTCATTATATGCTGTTTAAAGAAAGAATCGTTAATATCTTAACAACTATTAAAAATAGGTATATCAAACCCTCATATAAATTGATGTAAAATTTCCTTTCTAATCCAATAGTGCAATGAAAGATACCACGCTTCATTTGAAAAAAGGGAGTTTCTTCAGTTTGAAAATGTCTATATTTGTAAATAGTTTATGAACAGCTTGTATAAAATTTTGCAACGACAGTAAATACATTATTTTTTGAATATTTAATTTCACAAAAGCGGTGTACATACTAAAATTTGAATATGATCCTAAATATCTCTGAAACGGTTGACTTTAGGATAATACATGTAATGTGCACAATCGATTAAGTTCTTAAAAAGTATAACATTGTATTTAAAATAAGAGAGTTGGTTCAACCGTAAATTAGTAGGTCCGATGCTATAACTACCTATTCCAAAATTGCAGAGTTCCATTCATAATAACATCATTAAAACTTCTAAATAACGAGTTTTGTGAAATATCCTATATCCTTAGAAATATTTACGTAATATTGAATACGAAACCGGTACTTCACCCCAGGCAACACATATAGCACACCATTGTGAGTTTGTAAAGAATCGACAACCATTCCGATAGATAGGTATACCTTTATTTGAAAGAGAGCGAATAGGAAACCACTAGATAAACTCCAATTATTTGGGTTTATTACATTTTACTTCCAAAGATTAATTCACTTATTTCTAGAAACTAATTACATAAAAGGAACAGTCAGAACAAAAGTTCTTACTCGATTTTTATTTGTTTCAAGTTATAGTGTAATTGAAACATTTTCACTAATGTTTTCGTAAATGATCCAAATTTTCGCTTGTTTTCGGGTTAATACGTCTTAGATAAAATAAAAACATTCTTGCATTAACTACCCACGTAAAACAAAAAGTCAAGTACGTTTCACAGTAAGCTTTCTTTTCGCTTATTATCACATATGACGTACCGTCTATCTAAGTCGATCCTGTCAAAGGTCAAAGTCTCGTTGTTGTGATATGTGCCAGTGTCAATGTATTGTGACAACGATTTAGCGTTCATTTTCCAGTTTATAAATTATTTTGTTAGAAAATACCACTTATATAAATTTAGAATATACAGATATGGTTTTTCTAGTAGGAATGCTACAACTGCTATTGAAGAATAACCAACAGTTTTTGCATAAAAAAAATTCTGTCCCATCTATCACCGTTTTCAATAAACTGTGCGGACCAGAGTGCTTAGATGTCAATTTACAATTGGGCTACTACTTGAAAATCAAATAAGCATAAGTTTTTCCACACTATACTCGTGTGTATAGCACACTCCTGCAGTTTTCTCTCAACTCACTCCGCAGATCGGGTTGTCACAATGTACAGGGGTTCTTATACAGCTTAAAATGAATTAAAATAATTACAGGTAGAAATTTAATACTAATTGCTACAATAATGGAATATTAGTGTATCTATGCAAAACAAAAGCTTCGTCATGGCAACCACTGTCACAAGTGTCCAAACTAAGCGGTTGCAATTTTATGTTATTACAAATTTATTAGAAGCTATACAGTTGGTTTACGAAGATTTGCAAATTTGAAAGAAGGAACTCTGTAATTAGCAGAAGCAGAAGTTCTTCAGGAACATCAAAACATGGCCAACACTAATTCTTCAAAAGTCAGTTAGTGCAATATCGAAACGAATGTAAATGTCATGTACCGCGGTTTGGAAAATTTTACGCAAAACTGTATTCTTATAAACTGCGAGGACTATTTGATTTAAAAGAGGCAGATTTGATAATCAGATACGGTTTTTCTTTGCGAACAATGGCTTAGATGATAACTGTAACTGAATGGTTATCTTGTATTTCATCGACAGATGGGTCCCATTTTTCTCTTAACGTTGAAGTCAATACTCAAAATTATCAAACATGGTCAACAGAAAATCCACAGGCAATCAGTCAGGAAGGTCACATTTACTAATCAATTATAGACTTGTATGCTGCTTTTCAAAATCGTGTTATAAGTAGGTATTTTGAAAATTGATTAATTTTTGATTATGAAAAAGAATTGTGTTTAGAATATGTCCAAATAACGCTGGAAGAATCAAAAACAATATTGCTGGCAAGGCGTATGTAGCAACACATTGTGATAATGTAGTGGACATCACCAAACGAAAAATCACGTAAACATACGAGAAAACGAAGAGCGTTATCCACACGATACCACCTCGTTAAGTGAAATAAAACCCATTAAATTATTAGTAGTTTTTATCGTCATAAGTGTGCAATCAATAACTTTAGGGACCAAATTGCTGCAATTCAATCCGAGAGTGGTGTATGGCTTGGAGGAAAGGTTCGAGCTTTAATACCGCCAAAACGCAGGTCATATTGAACAGTTCCGGTAAACAGTGTTGAAGATAAGAAATCATATTTTCATATGTAATAAATTTAGTTTCTATTGACTTTTGTTGTTGACTTAATTTGTTGATGTTGTGTAATAACTTGAGACATAACCTTGACTTGATGATAACCTGGTATATACTTTTTATACTGATATAAATTACTTGGCAGGAATAAGGTGGAAACATGCGCATAAATAGAAACCATTTTCCTAAAATAAAATTATCTTTCATATAACATATTTATATAGAGTTATACAAATAACTGTTTAGTTAATGAAGATGTCTTAGCCGCCTTTTGAAGATATTCAACCCAATTTTCTTGCTGATAGCGGTTTATTTCCAAATGAACGAGATAAAGTAAAAACAAAACTTTTACTTTATAATTTATATTAATATATAACAAACGTTTTAACTTTTTTTTGGTGGCTACTTCTACATAAATAAAGTTTTATGCAAAATGCTCAAGATAATAAAACTGTGCTGATTTACTAATTTGTGACTTACTATCCTATTGAGACACCAGGCTCTGTACTACCTAAGCTCTAATGTATGATTAAATTTATGTGTCCTAGAGCACAGTTGGCCTTCATTTGGTACAATGTTGTACGGCCAGTGCAATATCCGTGACGGCTAGCCACGGTCGGTAAAAGGTCGGCGAGGTATACAAAACCAGTGGTACTTTTCGATTGGCTCTAGGTCAGCAAAATCGGTTAAGAGTTAGTCGATAATCGGGAAACGCTTGGCAGCAAACACTTGATTGACATAAGCAAGTCGATGTTGAACCAATTCAGTCGATAAAACGTTGCGAGTCAATGTTCAACCAGAAGTGTCAAATGTTGTAATGCCGACATCTCTGCCTCGTTGAGTTAGGCTATCCGTGATTAGAAGCCAACGTTGCGCCTACCGTCTGCGCTACTAGGTTGGTCAAAATAGTCTGTGCTCAGTTGGTATATTGGAAATATGCATAGAAGTAATTAGTATAAAATATTTGTAAATATTATTTACAAATATTTTACGCAATAGTTCATAAACGCTTCCATCTATAAGTTTCACTGGGTACTGAAACTTATTTATCACAAAGATTTTTCGAACTTTTACTATTGATCGTAAAACATGCACTAATATGCCATTAAGAATCCAAATATCCAATTTGGCATTACATGTACTTAACAAGCAACGCAACATAAAGAGTTTATTTGCTCAGCTAAATGAATTTTCAATTGTATCAAATCGCATTTTTAGAATTCCTAAATTCCTCTTATATTACCCGTCAGCGTTCATACAATTGAAAAATAAAACTAGCACCTATATCGGATAAAACTTCCTCTTAACTTCTGTTATAAGAGCGTACTTTTATTCTGTAAGGAACATTTTTCGCCGTTTTACATTATATTCTGATTTTTTTAAGCAATAAATGGTTTCTATATTGTAGACACTACCTCCACAACAATCGCGAAAATCACAAAAGCAGCTGCTGTGGAGGTCATATTCAGATTAGGACCACCGCATATTTACGAATGTTTCAAACCTCAACGTCAAGATGGCACAACTCGCCAAACATTTTCTGGTAATATAATTGCGAATGCGTTGAAAGAAACTCCGTTCCGTACAAACAAGAACATTGGTTTTGATTGCATTTATTGTTACAAATAGACAGAGCATACTTTAACAACATTATCATAATAAAAATATTTTGAATTTGACCAACGAGTAGCGAAATGAAAGAAATTCTAAGTAAAAAGGTAACCATTCCACAGTCATAAGTATTGGTCGTAGAAAGCTGAGATTTGGAATAAAAATAGAGATACACAATCTGATGAAACTCTCTTTAGAAAAACAAACGCTTAAGTCGCAAGTGTATTTTGAAAATTTCCTGTCTACTCTGTAGAGTTGCGAGGTACGATAAGAAACGATTGAATTAAATTAGATTCAGATATTGTTGCCGTCCAATTCGTGTTCGCCTTGATGATCATCAATTGGTGCGCAATTTCGTCATATTGTATTTATATTGAGCTTGTATTTCTGTTAGGCAAATATATATATTACTATTATCACTATTAATTTCCTTTATTAATAATAATAAATTTTGCTTTTAATATTTCTTTTTTAGATTTAAATTTTTGGTTAGGTAACATAAAAGCTCCAAATGTTAAAATTGGAAAAAGAAAATTTCAGTACTGTAATT
This sequence comes from Oryctes borbonicus, assembly GCA_902654985.2. Lineage (NCBI taxonomy): Eukaryota > Metazoa > Arthropoda > Insecta > Coleoptera > Scarabaeidae > Oryctes > Oryctes borbonicus. The sequence goes on along the minus strand of LR736859.1, from coordinate 6,359,688 downwards.
TTACAACTATCGTCTCAGAGGTTATCTGTCATCAGCGCCATCCACACATCTCGTGTATTGACTTCAGTCTATACACCTATTCGAAGTAAAGATCCCCCTAGTGGTTAAGAGATCCATTTCTAGAACAAAATTCCTTTTGCTGGCTTATTATTTTTGGAGCCTGGGAGGTAGAAAGATATTATAAACCCAGCTAACGACCTAGAGGTGAGAACGGACAAAAACTTCAGCTTTATTCTATTTTCACATTTTCCAAAACGTTAATCAAGTAACATCTTTCTACAAGTTTAGTCATACCAAAAATGTAATTTCATTTAGTTCTAACTGTAATTTCACTAATTACACTGGACAACAGTCAAAATGTATTTAAAATAAAATCGACTAAATCTTACTATTTTTGGTGTGCTGACACCGAAAATAAACTTATCTTCGTAATATTAGTTCAAGTTTTAGGGATACGTGATATCACGTGTCGTTATATATTAACACTGTAACCGCACGTCTGCCTTGTACTGAACAGTCCTTGCATACAAACAAATAACAAACACCACTATCCCGAATGTTATGGAATTGAATAGGAAACCCTCGAATATTCTCAAATATTCTCTAATAATCTAGAAGCCGTATTCGGGTATATAAGCAGCTACAAAGCGAAGAGGTTAGTCCCACCCTGGGGGAGATAGACGATATGGAGGCGGGTCCTCCGATCGTCGTCTCACCCAGAGAGGTCCCGCAAGTAATCGGGCAGATCCCGGGCAGAAAGACTCTCGGCAAATATGATATAACAGGAAGAGCGTTAAAGAATCTACCGCTCAAGTTGCTAGTCAACTTGACGCAGATCTTCAACGCAGTGCTCCGACTGACGTACTACCCGACCCGGTGGAGATCTGCCAGGGTTATCCCAGCCTCGAAACCTAAGAAGGATCCGCATTCTCCGGAGAGTTATCGGCCGATATCGTTACTCGGGACCATCAGCAAGATTCTCGAATCTCTGCTCTTGGCCAGAATGAACGAGCATCTTGTAGATAACCAACTCATGGACAGCGACCAGTTTGGATTCAGGTCAGACCACTCCACAACTCTCCAGTTGTACCGGATTACGGATCAGGTCACCACTGCCTTCAACAGGAACCAGACGACCGTCATGGTATCCCTGGACCTGGAGAAGGCATTCAACAAGATCCGGCATGAAGGACTACTTCTGAAGATGAAGGAGGCCAGCTTTCCGCCGAGGCTCCTTAAGAGTATCAGATCATACCTCAAGGACCGAAGATTCCACACCATGGTTAATGGGACGGAATCTTCAGAGAAGAGCATGATATCTGGAGTCCCACAGGGATCGGCGCTAGTCCCAGTCCTGTTCACGAGCTACGTCATGGACATTCCAAAACCGGAAGATCAAACAGTGACAGGGACTCACGATCAACCCCAGGAAGATGCAAGCGATTGCGTTCGCCTGGAAACAACACGGTCCGCTTCCCAAGATCAAAGTCAGGGCGACGGAGATCGATTGGGACAGCAAGATCGAGTATCTCGAAATGATCCTAGATGAGAGGCTGAATTTCGCGGAGCATCTCAGAAGAGCTCGAAACAGTGCACTAGGTGCAGCCAGACAGTTGTGTCCCATCCTCACAAATTTCTACCTCAACCCTAAAACGGGCGTCATGCTGTACAAGACACACATACGCCCGATCCTTAGCTACGTCAGTCCCGTCTGCGTCACGGCGGCACCCACCCACATTACCTTCCTCGCGACTGTACAGAATCTGCTTGCGATTAGTACTACACGTACCCCAACGCACCTCGCTGGCTACACTGACACACCTTTGCGAGACTGAGCTTCTGCAGGAATTCCTGGCACGGCTCAACAAAAACTTCTTCCAGAAAACGCTAACTAGCGAGAGTCCCGCAATGAAGAACGCCACCATCCGAACAACCCCTTCGGGATCGAGGCACAAGACCACCTACGATCACCTGAGTAGGCTGGCATAGGTATCACCATAGCATGTACTAACACATTACTAACTTATATTTTTCTGTTTTAGTAACCGAGGAGGGAGTCCAGGAAGAAGACTCCGAGAACCAAACACCGAGGATCGAGGACCCTAGGAAGATCATCAACCTGATGGAACTGGAGGAAGCAGGACAAGGCTCCGAAAAACCCAGTACAGAGGTTAGTCAGTCGAAGTTAGTGAGTCGAATCGAATAGTTGACATTGTAAGATGTGTCACAGATTCGAAATATTCTAAAAAACGAACATTTTGACAACACTCTAACAGGTATTGAATGCTTGGTATGACTTTCGCCTCGTGATCACTAATTTCTTCGGAAATAAAAACGCTGATAATTACGTTACTTTTATTGAAAATATGCTGTCGTCGTATGAAAAAATGAGTTGCAATATGTTTCTAAAGATCCATTTCCTACACTCACACCTAGACTTTTTTCCTGGAAAATGTGGTGCTGTAAGTAATGAGCACGGCGAACACTTCCATTAAGATATATCAACAATGGAGAAAAGATACCAGGGAAACAGGAATGCTTCCATGCTTGCTGACTACTATTGAACTCTTGTTAGAGATGCTCCAAAAACAATTCACAAAAGAATAGCAAGAAGACGCTGTATTTAGTGACTCTAAAACTGTAAAAGTATCTATTTTTTTATTATTTTGTTAAACGTAAAATAAAAAAAAAACTTGTTCTTGAAAACTGCAAGTAAGTATTTAATTTCATTCAGCGCACCAATTACACGCAAAAATTAACAAAAAAATGCACTTTTCAAACAGAACAAAAAAAAGACATAACAAATAAACTAAAATTTGTTGTCCGATGTAAGCATTCTGCAAAACTTCACTAAAATTTGCAGTAAAGTTTCACGTTGTAAGGTTGTAGGTGATGTGAAATGTGATCGAAGAGCGTAGAATTACAACTACTGTTTCATCCCTGAATCATGTTACATCAAAATTCATAGTTTCCGTTTGTAATTCTACATCAATATAATTTTAAATAGTAAAATCATCAAAGGTGAATGTGGATTTAAAACAATCTGTCGAGGCAATTTGTGTCCGAATAAATCTCTAATTAAAAGATGTTAATTTGAAGGATTTAAATTGGAATGTAAGTGTGAGTCATATTAATTATCAGAAGTAGCCGATTTTCAAAAGAAAACACAAACATAGTGTCTATGTACTGGAATTTCGCTATACACCGTAAGTTATCGTTTGAATTTCTAATATCCTTTTAAAAATTAATTTATCTTTTCAAATCAATTCTAAATTGCCAAAACGGTGTTTTAGAGACACTCCGAAATTTCACTACTTTATCTAAATAATTTCTGGAAATCAGTTCTAAATTTTCTCAAATTTTTCCCTCGTAAACATTACAATACATATTGATGGAATAATAACGGGGCTGTGTTAATCGACTATCTTGAAAGAAGAAAAACAACATGGAACAACACGGGGACACACGACGCATCGTTACTCGACAAGCTGAAGGCAAGAATTGCGGAAATTTCACCAAGACAACGCTCTGTCTCATGTTTCAGTGATCGTCATGGCAATTTTTGACGAAGTGGAGTTCGAATTGCTAAACTACCCATTCTGTTAGGCTGATTAGACTGATTTTTTGCTGTTTTCTAGGCTCAAAGATTCGCCCACATAAACCATTGGACAGACTAAAAGTATGGGAGCTACGCTAGAAAGAGTGTATAGACGTACAAGGATACTATGTTGAGCTAAGACCTAATTTAACAAAAGAATACTTGTTTCTGTATTAGGCTGGGCATCTTTCAGACTATCCTCGTATAATAATGTCTGAAAAACCGAGTAAACGAAATAACAAAACTTAATCCATGTTTTCGCATCTCCAACAGCATTGGCTGGCAATGAGGTATTAGGCCTGTGCTCGTAGAGCGTCCTAAAGTGTTCTCACGCTTCAATCGTTCCGCAAAATTTGGAGAAGTAAAGCTGCATTCACACAAAGTACCTAACCTAAATTTATCTGGTGATATTAACAATTATTTTTGTAATGCACAGAATTACACAGAAACGTTACATAGTATGTTTATAAGCAGTACTTGCAGTAACCATGACATATAATGGGTACAAAAGCAAACTTACGAAATCGAGCATTGTATACGCTGCCCATACAGCTTCGTCGCTTGGCGGCCGTCCAAGTATGCTTTTGTCCTATCATACATATTCAAAAGCAAATGCAGAAAATAATCTCGAAAGTTTCATCGGTATATAGTTTCGCGTTCCACTAATTTAGCACTAACCTATGTGAACGCTACTTAAGGTAAGCTACGAGCAAAGATCATACTCTGGAGACGTTTGCAACTCCAGTGCTGTATCTCAGAACTCATACGTTACGTTATCAAGGCCTTTAATCATGAAAATGATTTCACTATTTGAATATGTAGGTCTTTCATCAGAAAAGAATAAAATTTCCGGTATGACATTTGTTTATGTACAGCCAATACTATCTAAGTCTAGTCCCAATAGAAAACATTTAGTTCAAGCAAATACGCTTCGATAATGAAATCATCTGTAGAGATAAGCATTGATTTTCTTAGAAACACCTCGTTGTCTACTATTTACTTTAAGATGGAAAAATAAATAGACGAACATGCATCCTGCAGGAGAAGGCCTAGTGTAATATAATGTTATAAAACTGCTAAGTTTTAGGGGTGATGATTTGCAAAATATGTGATCGTACAAGCACTTGATACAATGGCGCTAATCTATTCCCGAGTTTTTTCTTACTATTTTTCACGCCTTTTTATAAAATGTAATGCGGAAATACAGAAAAGATATAATAATACGGAACGTTAATCTGTTGAGAGCACAGATTTACTCCGTCTCTTAACATTATCATAACCATTTTGATCTTTGTATACGTACAGCAGTTTTCGAAAAAACAAAACACTGCATTTAAGAAAGCTGTAAAAACTCCTTAGAATAAGTCGTATAATTCTTAACAATGCAAGCAGTATGTTAAGTGTAAACAGTACGAGGCTATATTTATAGTAGTTAGCTAAACGGTTGGCGGTTTTACTAAAAAATTACGCGAGGGAATACAATATGTTGATTTCGTTTCTTGCCATTTTACTTATTTTGGTAATAAATGACAAGGCTATCGGTGAAAAACAAGGTATGTCGCTTTTGTAATTACCATATATTTTTTTAATTACCATAACAGTGTTCGTCTAGGATGTAGTTGTAGGTAATACTTTTGGGCGTATTACCTACAACTTAGTATGTTGTTATATCTAACGCATACTATATTATAGTACATTGAACAAAAACTAATTAAAATAATCTCGGCAATACTGTTAGTTCAACTGCAACTGTGTTAAGAGTACCTTATCTAATGCAATGAATGTATTGAATGTTGAGGTAAAAATAAGAAATAATAGTGGATATAAGATAAAAAGGACGGATTTTTAATTATCATAAATAAATGTGAAGAACTTTGTGATAATTGTTCGTGATTTAAATTATTTTCATTAGTTGATCATGCTAATCAAGCTACGTAGATTCTAAACGTGTTCAACCTAGCCAAAGCCGCGTAGTCATGGTTATCTCTCACTTATCTGGCGCTGCAATGAAGTACCAAACCATTTTTCCACCAGATAGTTTAATAGAATATATTATTACCAACTGAACTTTAAATTGTGGTAAAGGAAGATCATCGCATTGTTTAAAGATTTTTGTTAAATATACACATTTGTAATGGTTTGCTTTATTTAGCAATTTATTTGTAAGCTATAGTTAACGTAATTTATGTCTTTGCTCCTTTGTAGACCCTGGTAATTATAGCACATCTGAAGTAGTCGATAAAAATTACTCTAATAGATACAAGAATTTATCAAATAATTCAACTCTAAGCTTGCAACATCCCAGAGACACGGGGCTGTATAATGATACTGACAAAAGGCCCCCACAGAAAACACAGATTGGAAATGTAACATACATTGGACATAGCGCCGAATCAAACAGAAAAGGCAGACCACGGCGTTTTAAACGAAACGTAAGAAATGCGCACCGCGGGAGTAGGCAAATTGGGCGTAGCAATTACAGAAGGGCTCAAAATTCAACAAAAGGGCCACGTAATAAGCGTAGAGTATATCGTGATAAAGCAAGGACTGTATCATCTTCTAACTTAAGAAATAGAAAACTATATCCTCGATATGCTACGGATTATGGTAACGTACGTAGAAAGAACGCGCGCTATATCGATAATAAAAGAGCCAGAAGATTAATAGAAAATCGAAACGATTTTCTCGATGATTATCTCCGACGGGAAATGTACCAGAAAGATGGAGGTGAAGAAAGCAAAAATACGGAAGACGCCAGAAACAATAACATCGTTAGTGTGAAGAGTAACGCCAAAGGTAAGAAATATCTAAGAAAAAAACAATATAGAACTGACAATATATCAGCAAAAGCATCATACCAAAAGAAAGCCAAAGCAAATAGAAGAAAACTTCCAAACAATCTGAAATCACAATTTTTAAAAAACAATAATGCTGAAAAACAATCCATAAGAAATCAAGCGCGTGAGCAGAAAGAAGAAAAGCACAATATAATAAAGGCTAACAGTAAAGATGCTCAAAATGGTGACCACAAATCAGCAGATGTGAATGTACAAAAAGATTTAAATAAGAAACGAAAGGAAGAAAATAAGAAACTGGAAGGAGATGTTAGTAAAACAACTGATATTTCGAATGTAAATAAACCAGCAGCGCAGAGTAAGAGCGAAAAGGATGAAAGTGTTACTAGGCTCAAGGAAAATAGTGCTAAGATAAGTGAAATTAAAGAAGGTAAGAAAAAGAAAACCCTAAAAGGCAGCAAATATACAAGAAATAGGGAGAAAACACCCAAAGAAAAGGAAAAAAGTTATAATACAAGGGCTAGTAAAAACAAAAGTAGTAAAAACGAGAATCATGAAAGTGTGAATGTAGCAAAAAACTCCAGCATACCCATCAAGCGAAAAGAGGACGTTCAACTAAAAGGTGCTACTAATAAAACTATCAATATTTCGAATGTAAATAAAATAGCAACGCAGAGTAAGAGCGAAAAGAATGAAGATGTTATTAAGCTTAACAAAAATAGTACTAAGGCACACGAAACCAGAAAAGACAAGAAAAAGGAAACTTCAAAAGATAACAAAAGGACGAAAAACACGGACAAAACACGAAAACAAAAGAAAAAGAGTTATAACACAAGTGCTGGTGAAAGCAAAAATGAGGGTTATACAGCAGCAAGTATGAATCTAGGGAAAAACTCTAACATACCCATCAAGCGAAAAGAAGACGAACAATTGAATAGTACCATCAACAAAATAATTGACATTTCCAAAGCAAATAAAACAGCAATGCAGAATAAAAGCGAAAGGGATGAAGGTGTTATTAAGCTTAAGAAAAGTGGCATCAAGCCAAACGAAACCAGAGAAGGTAAGAAACAGAAAAGCCTGAGAGATAACAAGAATACAAACAATTCGAACAAAACACCGAAACAAAAAAAAAAGAGTGCTAGCAAAGCAAAAAGTAGCAGCAACGAAAGCCAAGTAACAGCAAGTGTGAATGAAGGAAAAAACTCCAGCCTAGTTAGCAAGCTAGAGAAAGACGAACAACTGAAAGGTGCCATTAGTAAAGCAATCGACATTTCAAATATAAAAAACGAAAAGGATGAAGGTGTCATTAATATTAAGCAAAACAGTCCCAGGGTAAACGGAACCAGAGAAGGTAAGAAAATGGAAATTTCGAAAGTCAGCAAAAATATGAAAGCTGCAAAAAACACAAACGAAACGTCTAAACGAAAAGAAAAAAGTTATAATACAGGTGCTAGTAAGGGAAAAAGTAACAGCAACGAAAGTCTTGTATCAGCAATTTTAAATGTAAGAAAAAACTCTGGCATATCCATCAAGCGAAAAGAAAACGAACAAATAAATGATGCTATCAATAAAACAATCGACATTTCGAAGGTAAATAAAACAGTAATGGAGAATAAGAGCGAAAAGGATAAAGGTGTTAGAAAGCTTAAACAAAATATTGCGAAGATAAACGAAACCCGAAAAGGTAAGAGAAAGGAAACCCCGAAAAACGACAAAAATACAAAAAGTACGAAGAAAATGATTAAACAAAAGAACAAAAGTTATAGTACAGGTGCTACTAAAGGAGAAGGTAAAAGAGAGGAAAGCCTAATAGACAGCAAAAATATACCAAATTTAAACAAAACACCTAAAAAAAAGGAAGGAAGTGCTAGTAAAAGAAAAGATAGCAGAAATGAAAGCCATATATCAGCAAGTGCGAATGTAAGAAAAGACTCTAGCCTATCCATTAAACGAAAGGAAGGCGAACATCTGAAAAGTACTATTTATGATACCATTGATATTTCAACTGTAAATAAAACAGCAGTACAGAGTAAGAGTAAGAAGGATGGAGATGGTAAGCTTAAACAGAATTATGCTAAAATAGACGATACCAGACAAGGTAAGAAATCAGAATCCATAAAACATCGCAAAGACACAAAAAGTATGAAAAGGCTACCTAAACAAAAGAAAGAAGCTGGTAATACAAGGGCTGCTAAAAGTAAAGGTGTCGAGAAAGAAGATTACGTAGTAGCAACAGCGAAGGACAAAGATAATTTCGGCAAGCCTTGGAAGCTAAAGAAAAATGATAAAAGCAGAAGCAAAACAGCAGCCGAAAGTAGGAGCAAACAAGATAAGGGAAAAATAAATAAAGCCAGAAGTGATAAGAAGAATGAAACTCTAAAAGGCACCCATACTAAGAAAGACAAAAGAAATAAGGATAACATACCAAACAAAAAGAAAATAAGTGACGCAAGATCCACTAAAAATAAAAGTGTCCAAGACGACCTTCATTTATCAACAACAGCTAATCTAAAAAAAAATCTTAGTGAATTCAGGAAACGTAAAGAACAAGAAGCACAAAAAAGTCACAATGAGCAAGTTTCAAAAGGAAATAGACTAAAGATTGAAAACAAGAAAGAAAACAACAAAAATAATATTATGCGCAAACAAAGCAAAGACAAAGTGGTAAAAAGACCCAAAAAAGGAGAAAATATACAACTAAAAAATAAAAAAAAGGCAGTCAAATCAACGATACCGTCCAACAAAATTTCAAAAAACCTAACTAACGTTACTAAGAGCAATTACGTCGCTAATAAGGTTGATACAACACTCAATAATGCAAATGCTAAAGTGTTGAACAGCATAAATAAGTTAAATGTTAATAATCAGACTCGTTTCAAATCTATAAACAATATTGCTAAGAATATTAACAGTACTTTCGATCTATATGTGCCAAGAAATGATACACGCGAAAGAAACCTACTTCAGAAAAAGAAAAACCCTCTTTCAAACTCCAGCCAATTCTTGAAGAGCCAAGCGCAACAATCCAAACGAATTCAAAACGAGACCTCCAACAGTAGCGATAATAATAATAAACATCATCCAGGAATTAGAAGGGAAAATGAAAAAATAAAGTCAAATGTCGATATTAAGCACGAGAATGCTTTTCAAAACTATAACAGCTCACACAAAAATTATTCCTTGCCATACAAACCTACAAGCAGCAATAAAGTTTCAGACGATACAGACTTTAGATTTCCGACACAACTGAAACTGAGAAGGGAAAAGTACTTTGGTAATGGGACCAGATATAGAAATGAGTTTGGTGAAAAACATAAGCCAATTATAAAAATATCAAACTACGATAGAAATGTGAATGATTTACATAAAGGTAAGGGTCATAAATCACCAGGTAAAAATGGCACAATTACAATATCTCGTCGCATCCACAACATAAGCGTTTCACATTTGGTAAGTATAAAGTGATATGTTTGTGCCATTATTCGTTCTTTTTAATTATCATTTTTTAGGCAACGAAGGATATTCAAAATGTATCTGCAGCGAACCCTGCCAACAAATTCAACAATCAATTACTGCAACACAAACCGCTTGGTAATTTACAGTATCAAAATCCAACTGTAATTAAATTCGAAAATGTAACGGAGTATAACACAACCGACATATCTCAAACGCATTCCTTAAATAATGGAAAACTACAAGGATTTAACGAGAAGATTATAAAAACGGTTCACAAAAGTTATATTCTAACAGAAGTCTCCTCAACTGACGAAATCCTTCCTGACGATTTGCAGGGTCTTCTACATAACGAGCTTCTAAAATAAGTATTGGTCTTGCTACTTACAATTGGATATGTTCATGTATATTTGTGTATATATAAGGTTAGCAATAAAAGGTAATTACTCCCACTAAAGTATCACATCTAATATTAAAGGTAACGCTATTGTAATCGCTGTGATTACCGAGTGGTTTTAGCGTTGTTGAACTATGTGCATTGAAATACGTTCGGGTAACGGCGCCGCGTTCTGAGCGAAAGTCTATTTTCAAAATTCCGTTGTATATAATAATAGGACACTTTCTGAGGAAAGTAAATGATCTATTAACATAATTCACCTCCTTCCAAGCTTCTCTTAAATGATATTTAAGCACAAACTCTTCCTAATTTACCTTAATTATTTGCTAGTAATACGCTGTTTACTAGATAATATTATTGTGCTTGTTTGGAGGTGAAACATGTTTATGGTGCCCTGCATACAAAATTAAAAAAAGTAAACAGATGTATTAACATATGCCAGGCAAATCAAATTACAAGAAGAGAGCAGAAGGGGGGACGAGGGAAGAGGAGAGAGGAGGAGAGAAGAGGTACATAAGGTCTTGCCAAGCCTCCTGCAACAAGTTACCCAAAAGCGTAGATAAAAAAATGTGCAAGAGGATAGGATGTAATTATCACCTTTACGCCCTTTATTAATGGTAGAAGCAGCTAACTTGTGCAGAAAGCAGATAAACCTACGAATAAAGAGTCTTTGCTACAATATATTGCAACGTACAAAACACACGCACATTTTATACAATTAAAAGTGTTGGTTGAAGTGAAACTTCATGATTTAATGTACGACACAATAACATGATATTGTACTTAAAATAGGTTGTGGTAACATTAAATTTCGAAAAGAGACACTCTGCATGTAATTTACAAGTAGAGTTGCGATAGCTTGCAACAAAATAAGTTCAAGCAAAAGTTTTATAATAATGCTGACTCGGATGTAAACAGTTTCAAACTTCTTTTATAATTCTTCAACTAAAATATTATAATGGTAAGGCAGTATGGCAACATCGCGCACAATCGTCACCTCATTGTCGGCGTCCTATTAGAACTAAATTCATAAAAGAAGGTGCTGCGAAAATAGATCTCTTATTGCAGTAATAGCTCATTAAGGTAAATTCATTACGTGTTAAGTAGGTAAAGTTTTGTAATAAACTTTTACTTTACTACTATCTATGTATTTGATAAACAATTAATACTACTAAACAGCTCCAATAATTTTGACCAGCCACTTTTGGCAAGTACCCCACTGTTTGACGGCTAAAGCGACCGAGTCCTTCTCTTTGTTGTCTCCTATTTCTATCCCGGTGGTTTTGATCAGTATATCTATCAGTCAGCAATGACGAGAACATAACTCGTCTTCGTAGTATAAACTCTGGTTCCCTAATTTAGACATACAGAATAATTCTATTTGGCCTAAATATTTTCCAAATTAAATATAACTATCTACCGTATGGCTAAGTTTGTTTGGAAACGTACAAATTTGAAGGTTGGAAATACGCAGGGGTAGTACTTCGCCGTGACAATAGACGGCAAAGCCTACCATAAACATTACAGGCATGAAATCAGTAAGATAATAAATATTTTTTAAATAGAAGGAAGTATTAGTAGTGAAGGGACGCTAAGACAACCAAACCTTTTTAATGCTAGCTGTTATAAAAAATTGGCGTGTCTAGAAGTGATTTGTATTAAAGTAGTTTACTGCATGATTTTAATGGTTACAAGAATATTTCAGTGGCATTTTCGTTACGTCAAATTATACGGAAGGATGGGGTATTTGTATGGATAGAGCGCTAGCTTAGAATAAACGGAAGAGAAAGGTCTTACAAAAATCTGTGGTTTTATTTCCTACCGGAGATAAATGGATAGATTTATTTATTCAGTGTTATACTATTGTGTGTAGAAATTGTCAAAATAAGTAACTAAAATATAGTTAAATAAAATTAGCCAAGCAAACACAAAAATAAATTACTATAAAGTAGTAAAATCGTCATATACTATTGCCGATAGAGTATTTCAAATTGATTCTTGAGTATACGTGGACGTAATATGCAGTGATTCCTCGATCCGTGGTGATTGTTCGCGACACTGTTTTTAGAGTATAGTTATGTGATGATAAAGGTACTGCAAGAGAATCGACGTGGTATTTCCAGTTCAGTTGACAAGCGAGAATAATGGTAAGGAACTTTGGCTACGATAAATCTTTTATTGTTGTATATAAATTAACCCTCATCTTGTTTTGAAGTATCTCATTGCTATCGTAGTATCATCCGCATACAAAATAGTACCGTGCAGTGAAGTTTCGGGAAGATCATTGGTATATCTTAAAAATAGTAACGGGCCTAATATTGCTCCCTGACACCTCTCTATACAACCTCCCAATTAGTATATGTTTTTCTGAGTGAGGTAATCCTTTCTTCTACTCTCTGCATATGTTTGGTCAAGAAGGATTCGATCATATCTAGAACGTTGCCTCCTGTTTTCCATTGTTAACACCAGTTAGAATTTCATAAAGCATTTGGTAAATTGCACTAATTGGTATTGTTTCGTCTCATGTACCCGTTTTGCATAGTACTAAAACTATTCGGCTTATTTAAGAAGTTATACATTCTATTCTACAGTGCTTTCTTAAAAATCTTGGATATGATGGATAAAGTTGCCATCGGCCTTCAATTACTCTCACATATCCCCTTCTTTAAAAATGAGGACAACAATTCATCAGAAAATCATCCGTATTTCATAAATAAATTAATAAGAAAAGTTAAAGTCTATGCAAGATGTGATGCACTAACTTTGATCAATTTTACAGATATGTGATCATGTCCTGTATAATTCATAAGAGAGATGAAAACAGTTTGATTTCTATACTTATTTAAAAACCAAGTACATGGGCCAGAGAACATTGAACTTAAAGGGTTGATGTTCTAATGAATCAACCATCCAAACAGATGCTTATTTTCACAACAGATTTCGTACATGTTATAAATATTTGATAAAGAATAAAGTTAATACGAAGATTGAATACCTCTAGCTCGCCTACTACTTCACTACAATAAATTGAATTGCCAAAATGGTTTTGACCATTAAATATTGTGGTAATCGGAAACATCTACTTTTTTTAGAAAGGTACATTTAATTTGAATTTTAACCTTAAATCAGCATTTACTTTAATATTCTCTATATCTTGTTGTTCTTGTCTACTAAATAATGCAACGATAATATTCATGCATAATGATAGCCAAGCATTCAAAAGGAAAAACAAAAAGCGATCTTCTATCAGTGTTAATTATCAAAATACAGTAAATAGATTATTGTAAAAATATTACAAGGAATGCTTGCACTAAAACCGGTATATATGCCGCGATAATTGTTCTTTTGCAAATATTCTTTATTATAACTTATTCTGAATGCAGACCATAAATACGACCATTGCGGTCTCCTTTTATACACTACCGCTGTTATTATCAATAAAACTTCAAGATATGCCAAGCTGTAGCTATTTAAAATTATTTATTACCCAGGAGCTCTAATATGTATACATTCGCCATCTGAGACTTGGTAATTTATTTTTAAAAACGTTAATGTTCGTAAGCACTTATTCATAAATGGAAGTTGTGCGGAAACGTGGACATATTACAATTCCGTTTTACGTATCTCTGTATGATATTAAAAGAGTAGAGAGTTTGTAAACTGTTCGAAACTACCGCAAAATATATACGCGTGGTCTAATTGCATGTGACGCTATTTGTAAACTTTTAACTTAACCCAGAGATGGTTGAAAACTGTTTTCATATATGTGAAGATGTTTTTTTTTTTTGTAAGTTTTATAAGCGATATTGTGAATAATCTTTTTCTAGTTTTCAATTTCAGAGCCCTCTTGATTAAACTGGAAATAGACGGTATTCAAATCTATTAGATTATTATTATTTAAATAAAAATGTTAAATTACTTACTGCAATCATTTATTCTCGTTATTCTTCGTTATTTTTAAACTTAAAACTTTTCAGTCAATAAATTATTGACATACTCAGCTCTGTTTGATTTGTGTTTCGTACTACAATAATATTTTTTCTTGAGGGTAAGGATAGAACAGATATGTTAAAATGGCAATTTTTGCAGATTGGTACTAGGTGCTTGGTTGGCGTTGCGAAGCTCGTAACGTAGTAGGAAACCGACGCTGAATTGCGATGTAAGAATGATTTATTTCATAAAAACTATGATGATAAAGCCTACGTTGTAGTCATCAAACCGTTCCATTGTGACATGTATTAATTCTGGCATTAAATTCTCAAGGATTGGTTTATTCGTTGAAACAGGAAAAAACAGCTATTACATCTCAACAGGTTTGAGTCCGTTAAAATAAAAGTGCGTAGTATGTACGATGTCTCAAAGTTATCAGCGTTGAATCCATGTTATAAAACTAGTTTAAAAGACTTAATAAACACGTGGTCAAAAACAGGAAAAATCAGGTGCAGCACCGTGCATAAACCAAATTTCCTGTCTAAGCTATAAGTTGACTTCATCCATTAAATTTGATAAGTCACTTGCCATAAAGTTTGAGTAAGATTTGCTCGTCTAGGGACGACCAGGCAATAGAAACTGACCCATTAAGTGATTTTCACTTAATATCAATTCCACCCCATACGTTAATAGCAAATCCATGGTGATTGCCTCTTCGGTGTACTTCATGTGAATTTCCCTCAGTTCACACGTGCATATCGTGACTATTAAACATTCCCTCATTCATAAACGAACTTCTACAATTTTGTTGAACGCAACAGTTGTATAGATTTTTCAAAAGCAATTAAATTATTACTTATACAACTCATTTAAGGACAGTTGTTTGACTTTTTAAAATTGTCTTTTAGACTACATATCTAGAGCGGAATATAAAACAGCCCGATTAAATGTTTTATTTCTGGTACGTTCATTCCTTAAATAAACTATATTTGCTTTTGCTAGTTGTTCCTTTTGGATCATGTTTCTAAGAACCTATATTAGCGAATAACTCGGATCCGGAGCATTTTTGACCACATGTTTGTTAAGATTTTTGAACTCATTTTATAACATAGATTCGATAGTGTTAGATAGTGTTCAAAAACCCCCTGTATAGGTGGTTTGTATAGGAGTGGTATGAGAAGCTTTGTGTCAAAATCTGCAATATCGAGATTCATCGAGATTGAAAGTGAGTAAGCATATGGAGTCGATGGGAAAACCTGTACAGGGAGAAGGGAGAGAACTTGAATGTAGTTTATCAGAACCATGCGCCTTGGATGACAACCATCAGATGGCGGCTTAATGAATTTAAACAATACGTCTTTGATGAGGAGCGGGCAGGTTAAAAATTGAGTATGAGAAAGCTATGGACTAAATGGGTGCGGCGATTGATCAAAAACAGAACCCCGTAATAACTTTAAGGCAATGTTTGGACATATACGAGTGAGTTTGCGTGTCTATGTGCCTGTAGACTGTAGACGAGATATGGATACACCACTATAAGCCAGAAACTGATGATCAGTAGGCAAAATAGGTTCTTCCCAACGAACGTGCAACTAATTGTTATTCCATCCCCGTATATCCATCATGCATCTCCGACCAGCGGTCGACGTATATAATACTCGCTTGCCACAGTCGCCTATCTGTTTATGATTAGGTACATACTCACTACGATCCAGACTCACCGCCTGAAAACTGCAACTCATAACATAACAACAACAGTTCATAGCATGCTGATGCTGTCTCACAATAACAATTTTTCCCGTCCAAAATTATAATAAAATTGAAACTAGCCGGCATATTACGCAAGTATGCATGCGCCAAATTATTTGAAATTCCCTACATGCTTTGATCGTGTAAACAGTTACCGCCTCCAATTACGGCAACGAATATCACAATCGAAAATCAAAGCGAACGACGGTGATTAAGATAACATTAACGCGACCTATGTTTGTCTCATAATCCATTAACTGGTCTTTGTGCAACGGAAATATGTATGTAAGCGTGACCATGTTTGTTAGTACTCTCTTCCACGATGACAGCGGCGTCGTATTCCGTTAGCTTAAGATGCGGTAGCTGGGCCGCATTTCCAAGATCAAAGTCCTACGGTCGAAGATTCACTTTGCGTACAAACCCTCATACTGCACTAAAGGACGACGATAAAGCCTGTTTATTGTTGAACAATTTCTGATTACAGAATATTGTTAAACTTGTAATTAATTTATCTATAATGTATCGGACTAAATTTCATAGCCAGAACTAATTACATTAGCCCTTAGTTACAAGAATAACTGAGTCACGATCGAAGTTTTCAAAAATTTGTTCAATATTAAAGTAGGTAGAACACGTTCTATAACTAAACGTTATTATTTTTTATTTATCTATTAACAAAATAATTGTTACATCGATTCTTCTCTTTTAATTTACACCCCATGAAACTTACCAATACCTACTTTCAATTACAAGCAGTAATAGTAAATAGCGCGCTTCACTGACCTCTACTACTAAAGCATACAATCTTTTCCATAATATATTGCAATGAATATCTTCAGTATTGTACCAAATTCAATGTATTCATATTTGCTAAGACCCACTGGCCCTGGACATTAAGCCCTAACTTAATATTACAGTGTACAAGTGAATGTGTAATATGAAATCCTTTATACAAATCAAGTTCTATGTAAATTTAATTAAAACCAATAACCAATATAACTATTATACTATCGATAACAGATGAGTGGAGAGACGCTAAGGATGACGAGGCTTTTTTACTCTAATTGTTGTAAAAGATTCCCAAATTACATCCAAAGAAAATATAATTCAACACTAACGCTGCGATTTTGAAGTAGCAATTGATGCGTAAATTGCAAGTTGAATATTTCATCAGGAAAATTTGTTATTTGCAACATACTTTCTTATGTTACTGGTAAATTATAATGTATCCTTTTGATAATTCATTTGAAACATGGTTATATATACGTTTATGATTGAATTTTAATAACTACAATAAATCATTGAACAGGTTATAAAACGATGATAACACATTTGATTTAGATGTTTGTTTAAAAATAACAGAAATGCTACCAACGTAACATAAACTGCTGACTCACTAAATTTATGTAATAATTGCATTCAACAGTTGGATAAATTGGATTTTAAATTCAAGCAATGCGAGTGTATTCCGGTATTTCTTCCTATAGTTTGGTACTTCTAATCACAACCCGATGACGCGATAAATTTCAAATTAAGCGGCTATGTTTCGTTCCAAAAACGTTGCAATTTTTATAGGAATTAACCGTTTAAGGTTTTTCACATTATCTTTCTTCCTATTATCGCTAATCCTTTTGGCATTTCCCTATTCGCAATTTTTATTGCCTAAATTTATATAAAGCACAATTTTCCGACACTCGTTACCGGTCAATATTTATATTCAAACGTTGCCTCAATCCTTGAAATCATTTAAAGTTAGTACCTGCAAATCCAACCTGTTATTTTTTCTTGTGGATCTGGGAAAAATGAATGAAAAAATGTGAACAGCGCTTGTGAACTCAGAAAGATGTTGGCATTAATTTAACAGGCTTGTTCTTAGTTTTAGAATATTGCAAGATTTATATTAGGATTTTACCAAATAGTGGAAACCGTTGAAATAACATTTTCTGTTAGATCAAAGCGTCAGCAGTTAACATAAATTTGCTTTCAGCCTAGCATTTAAATTATATTTAAGTGAACAGTCATTAAAGCCATAATACATCGACATGCAGTTATTTTTTCCACTAATTCATATCAACAAATTGGTGATGAGTGCCTTCTGTGAATGGATCTAGACACAATAAGAATCTGATTAACGTAACTGAGAGTAGAGTAAAATTTCTGGTTAAATCTAGAGAATATATTGATATAACTAAAGACAAAATCATATTTGAGGATACTACATTGATATCACCTCCATCTTCGGCCGGCAAAGTTGAAATTAACTCAATTGAAACCGTCAACATAAACGAATCTAAACAATCTGAATCTTTATATTCCACTAGCGGAAACTGAATGCCACCTTCGAATTTAATTCGTTTAGATACTGGTAACACTTACATGTATTTGCATAATTAACCCATCTCAAGAGCAATGGAAAGTTTCCAGTCTAACACAGAAACAATTTGACAAAATTTGTCAGATGCAAAGTATTCTAGGCGATTAAGACAGTTAACAACATTTTATTTTTATAGTAACAAAAATTATATAACAGCAACATTTTGTTCCTATAAAGGGAAATGTTCGTAAGCCGTATTTAAACACAAAATTGTTGTTAAGTTAGTGAATGAATTTTTCTGAAGGTGCAAATATGCAAAAATAAAATCAAAATAAACTATCGTGCAAATGTTACTTTCGCAATTAACACCTTCTTATAATTACCAAACATTACGTATCGCGAGAACTTGATATCACGAGCTTAGCGAAGAATACTAAACGCAGCGTACGCTGTAGCCCCAAAGGAAGACCTTATTTCCGGTTCTGCAAAGTTCTTAAATGACGTGCTCGCACCTCGCAGCTGAACTAACTTCGACTTTGCCTTAAATGTCTTTAACAAGCCCCAAAATGAATAGTTTTCGTATTCTTTTCAGTAGATATAGAAATATAAATATATAAAGAGCACCTTTCTGTATCACTTTATCGGAACCGACGTAACTGCAGTAATCTGCGCATTCTCCAATGAAGAAAATTGAACTACATCAACTGAATATGACCAAAGGCAAATGCCTATATTCACTAATATTTTATTGTGATACATTTTAAGCACTCAAGCAGAAAAAGTACATATTAAACAAATCACAATTATTGAATTAGAGAATTTAGAGTAGATTAAAATTAATTACTCTAAGATCATTTCAAAATAGTATCATACAAAAGAGAGCAATATAGAGAAGTATCAATTCTTCTGTTGTACATTCGGAAATTTCAGCTAGATACTCTTTCTTAACATAGCCTTGTATTGATGGAATCGCTTAAGGTAAAAGCAATGTGAGAAGAGAAAGCACTACTCAACGAACATGTTTCTGCCTATCCTATGTTATCAGCGTTGATCCCAGTGCTTCTTCACTCCACACCGCTATTTGCTCCACGGTTTATATCACTGCCCTTCGAAGCAACATATCTTCTAGCGGCATTTGTGATCAGAGAAACAGAAAGCAGCAACAAAAGGCCGGGCACCATTCGGAACCATTCAAACCAACTCTCGAGCAGCTCTGGGGCTGCCAGTCCCAGTGATAACGAAGTGAGGTAGAGAAGCACTCGGAGCAACACTGATAATACCGTGTAATCCAAGATGTCCGTTGGGTAGTTCTTTCTCACCTTACATTGCTTTTGTCGTGAGTAATTCCAACACCATGAGCATTAGCATCATCTTTGATGATTTTCTTTTTACAATTTTTTGTGTTGTTGACACTCTTATGAACTCTTATGAATGATGAATTAATAGCAGAAGGGGTAAGCTTTAAAATTTTTTATGTCAACGCGACCCTCTTAGGATAGCGCATCACATAAAAAATCTGGCATCCTTAAACTTGAATTTGAAATTAGATGTAAACATTACTAACATCACTCGACCCAAAAATCCTCGTATGTCTTAACTCTTATAAATCAAGGTGGGAAAAATATGGAGCGAAGAGCAGTTGTATTGTCGTTTCCTCAGAATTATTGGCTGAAGATATAATTACCTACCTCAAGGGACAAAGGGAAGGGAGTCACAAGAAAAGTCACGCTATATAAGCCGCTCCAGAATCGAAAATAGCGTCAGCAAAACCTCACTGTAACAGCTGACGCTGGAGCGCTTGTAGCTGAATGGTATTCGACGTACCGGTTTTAAATATAGTATTCTAACATTACGATACCCTACCAGTAAAAAATATTGAAAATCTATACCTAAATTTACGTAGTAGGAAAGTACTTTGCTTGCCACATGAAAAGAATATCGTAAATATCAAGGTAAACAATTGTTTCTCACAGTGGCGGCTGGCGGTAATATAAACAGGAAGTTAATTACAACGCTTCGACTAGTAATAGAAATACACAAGGGAGTCGAACCAGCGTAATGCAGCTCCGCAATCACAGTGCACCAGCCGCCGCTGGTTTCTTACCATCTGCAGTGAATTGATCTTATCCAAAGAACGGCAATCCAACTCCTTTTTCCTCTTTTATTGCTGGTAAAAATCAAGATACGTCTTCTTTTAAAATCAAAAAACACACAATTCTTCAAATTCTCTTGCATTTTTTACAGAATAAAAGCCAAAAGTTAGATTTCAGCTTTAGTATTGCATCTTGTAGGAGCGTTTGAAATATTAATAAATATATATATATAAATTAAATTTGTAACCCAACTGGCTGAAAACTGGGCGAACTCTTGGAAATATTACCATCTTTGTGGCAATTAGTTTAAACTAGTAATTCAAGTGTATGCCATCTATTCTTATATTTTAACTCCGTTGAATGCTTTCATTGGAATACGTGTATACATATCATACACACATATTTATATTTACAAAAGCCTAATTTGACTGTTTGGTATTAGGTAGTGATCAAACAGCCACACATCTCTGATCAGATTCTCTGTCTGATTTTTGTATGTCGAGCTCATTCTAATAGGCCACGCACATGAAGGAAATCGTAACTTACATTTATTTATCAATAGTAATGCCATAAGTCGCTTTGGCTGCATATTCATTACTTAGTTTACTATAAAATCTTGTTTAACCAACCATTACCCGTAAAGGGTGGAACAGCAAAAAAGTTCTTTGTCTTCACTCATTGGACGGCATTAAAGGTTTTAATGCCGTAAAATTTATTGTTAGCGTAGTCTGGTTCTATTTTGAACTTTAATACTTGAAGTTAGCCCAATAACACGTCCATAAATTAAAGAACGAAATGAATCCGCTGCAATTCATCAACTGCGTAACTGAGTCTGCTACGGACAGCGCACACAAATCGAGACAAAACATTCGAAGCTCTCTTGGAGAGCGAACCCATAAATATTTCACAGCAATCGACAGGGGTAGGCGGACAAAGCGACGGCGGCCAGCGCCGTGGCACGGGTGAATAATGAACTAGCGACCGCTAATTAAGACTGGCCTACTGGGATACACCGACACCTGCCAATATCGCTTGAGTGGATTTATGTTA
Source organism: Oryctes borbonicus (assembly GCA_902654985.2). NCBI lineage: Eukaryota > Metazoa > Arthropoda > Insecta > Coleoptera > Scarabaeidae > Oryctes > Oryctes borbonicus. Next base: position 6,338,306 of record LR736859.1, on the reverse strand, counting down.
GCCTAACTGTTAGCTCCATAAATACTGATTACTATGTCAGTAATTTTGGTCACTTTCGTCTGGACTAGTTAGATTCCAAAATAAGGATAATTAGCACTTGATGAAACGCTGCCGAGCATTTCTTGTTACAAATGATAAGAGACTTTCGAATCCTAACAGGATCACTAAGCATAAAGAACTTATCTGCTGTTCTGAACTTTCGTTGAAAACGTGTTATGGTGTAAATTAATAAAATAACCTTTCCTACTAAACATAATAGTACATTGGCTATGACAACCGTAACCCGTGGAAGAAAGAGCATTGTTATAGCGTAGAATTGCTTGTGAGAGATTTTTAATTTTATTTGTTTTTTTTCGTTTATGTTATAATGACAGTGGAAGAACCATATTACTGTATGGTGAATCTCGAGCCACTTAGAGGCTCATTACTGCGGTCTACAAGAGATCCGCCTAAAATAAGAAATTAGGAAATGGGATGAAAATCAAAAGGTAGTAAAGATAATGCCATCTTTCATTAAAGGTGACCTTGAACCACTGACAGGTGATAAAACCCTAAAATATTACTTACATGGTCTAAAAGGGGTTGAAGACCAATTCTGTCATTCATGTCAAGATTTGGAGACGCGCATGAGGACACTGTTACTTAGATTTAATGAAATCGCTGCGACTAAAGGTATCAGCGCCAGGGCTTGCCTCACTAATAACACCCTGTAATAGACAAAAGCTCTTAATTACCATTCTTATTTTTGACCTTTACAGAAATCTTGGTGTTCACCATCAACCTAAGACCAGCGTCGCACCCAGACAAAAAAAAAGCTATCTATCAAATAAAACAAGTTCTACTAAATACAGTCAAGCAAGAGTTTTCATGAAAATAACAAACCGTTAGCGTCAATGTTCTCATGTTGATTTATCTTTATCTTTTTTAAATAGTCAAAGGCCTGAGCGTTCGTAGCATCTCAATGGGTTCAACTCTCAAGCATTCGGTAAAATTTGAAGAAGTAAGGTAAATTGCGGAAGACCTTACTCCAAGAGTGTGCCGAGCCATATCCATACGTAAAACTCCGAGAGCAATAGCTAGACGCCACATAAATAGAAAAGAAAAGAATGAAGCTTTCCTTGCACCATCTTCAGACAGGAAACATTTAGTTCATGCATTTTGGTACGCTTCTGTAACGAAATCGTCTGTACAAATCAATGTAATAACACATTTTCTACTAATTACCTCCACGATATGTAAGTGAAGCAGTACTTAACTTGTAGGTCATTCCATATAGACAGGTGTGAAACTTAGATGTGTAAATTGTACTAAAACTCCAAAAATAGCTTTAAATTACTAATTGATAGACAGTCATTTAGTGATTTTGGTTCTTCAATTTACAAATTTACACTTTACAATTTGTGAAGTTATCAGTTAAAGAAGAAAAGAAAACATTGTAGATATTTATATAAACATATTTTTGGAAAATAAATTGAATTAGTACTAAAAATAAAAATAAGGTTTATTTGATATCAGTTCGCTGTTTTTTCCAAATACACTGCGTAACTTTATCTTTAAGATATGAATCAGAAATATGTGTACTAAACAAGCATTTAACAAGAGACTCAAAAGGTCCAAACGAGTAAAACAGGAATTTAAAATTCGATTTCGAAATTACAGAAATTTGAATATTACAATTTAAGAAATTGTCGAATTCGATAGCATTAGTGATAGCAGACGCTATGGATGTCAATAACAAAAGAGTGTCAAAGTTAGGATGATAAAAAAAGAATATCTCAGGCCGAATAGTCAAAGAACAGAAACAACGAAATATTACATAATTTAAACGAAGAGGAATTACAATGGAAAACCGCTGCCACAACAAATGAAAGATTAAATAAAATTAAGCCCGACATCAACACTAGTTGGTATTACAGTATCAACTATATATTATGATGTTGATAATTCAGCTTCGAAAGTAGCTATCATTAGCGCCGTCTGGAGTGACGTCCACACAAGTTCGATCCAAACAACCATTGTTCTGATCCATTTTTAATTTCTTCAGTGGCTTACTGGCTTCCGTGCCTCTCTTTCCCTGGAATTTTATTAGGTAAAATTATCTCCAGCCAACGATACTCCCGGGAGAACAGCAATATTACTTGTCTTCACTCAATTTTCTTCACGAAGTTTTGTCTCTAATAAAACATTTTCAATCAAATAGGAAATGTCCACATTGAACGGTTGCCGGTTATACTCGGCAACCTCAAAGAGTTCGGCATTAGATCGCGATCTCTTATGATATATTACATGCTGTAATATGGCATTTTTAATGAAAAGAAATTTTATTTGATTGAAAATTTATAAGAACGTGAAATATTGTCTATTCGAAACGTGCATCATAATTGGCCGCGAGTTTTAACAAATTGTATTGGAAACAAAGCGAAGGGAAGCAGATTCAAATGTATGTAGTTGTGTTCAAATTATACTTCAAGCGAAACTGTAGTTAATGTTTGCTTATTCAAAAGAACGCGGAGGTTTTCCTGGCATCACGCATTACTAGACAGTAGTCGAATTTAATTAATTTAATAAAAAAAATCAATTTAATATCTTAAGAGCGTTATTATTTGCAATTTCACCTGTTTAAACTGCCGAAAGAGTGTTTAGATAACACTCCTGGATCTCTCGACCATGAGAATTAATTTTTGTTTAGAAAGAAAATTAAATTCTGCTGTTATTGTAATACTACAGCATGTATAAATACTCTCTTTCTAGTAGCAACTGCGTTTAATACTTATTTGAAAAGCTTTCTTCTTTAAATATATCCGACAACATATGTCTCTAACAAGACATATATGTAAATGTACATTGTACATATATGCATGTATTGACTCTTTGCGCTTCAATGGGCGCGCTTTCCAGGCACATTAAATTGAATAATCTTTGACACTATTCTGGACAATCGCATGAAAAGTGAATTTGCGCCATCAATCATTGCAACACAATCATTCGAAACTGTTCATGTATAATCTACTCTTGATATGGGGGATATCCAAAATCAATCCGCAACAGCGAAAGGGTGCCATAAACCTATTAACGGCAGCGGCCGGCAAATGTTTCGGAAATTGACTCGGAAACGATTCGAACGAACTGAACGCTTGATTTGCGAGCATTTACATGTTAATTACTTTCACAGTCTTTTACCTCGCCTATCTTGTAGAAATTTTCAATTTGAAGCGGAGTACTATAAGGCGCTCATAGCCGTCGTCGGTGATGTCGAAAAATCGCTTTCCTCTCCTTTTTCATTAGTCTATTCATTTCCTTATCGCCGGCAGCACCATTCAATAGACTATAAAACATCGATTAAACGAGTTAACTTGCATAAGATGTTCGTTAATCTCGCCACCGAAATTAAGATTTACCGCGTTATCAATATAAATTTCGCCGGAATGACGCATCTTTTCCAAGGTGCCGGCTTGAACAGCATCAACAGAAAAAAGTTCCGTAAAAGATTTGATGTCACTCGAGCAACTTATCCAACCGGTATTCCTCGGTATCGTAGATGAAATATTGCGATCATTTTTTAAACTTGTTTGAATATTCAACCTCGGGAAGTTTTATTAAAACGTGATATATAGCAGCGCGTAAGAATCTTAAAAAATTGTTTATAGCTTTAGAACTTGCAAGAAATTTCATAGAATAGAGCACGAAACAATCATTTTTCCTAGTAAAATTTTACAACATATATGCTTCACTAATATACACTTAAAGTCTCAAAGTAGTTTTCGCAGATCACACCTGTAAAGTGATTTAGACTCGACTTAAGAAGAAGTATAAAATTTGAAATAGGTTAAAGTTATATTTATGCAGGCTTACACTAGGCTGATGAAATAGTGATGAAGCAGATGAATAATAACGTTCAGGTATATTTCTGTTTAATTACATATAAAATCATCAAGAAATTAATGCGTCAAACGGCGTCATCTCAATCGACCTTGGTATGTATCTGTCACATCACTTTCCTTGTTTCACCTATAGTTACATGATAGTGATTAGTATAATTTCAGATTTCCATAAATCAAATTTTACATGAATAAACATTGCAATTAATTCTTAAAGCTTTAGCTTGCTATTTATAGCACAATAGGATAATATTTCAGATATTTCATATATTGGGTGTCAAGTAATACTTACAACTTATATTTATGTATTAAGTTGCCTATTTAACAATTGAGTAATATATTCGTTTTTCTAAATATCGTTGCGTCTGTCCTAAGTATACTCCGAGGCAATTCTAACAATCGATTTTATGTTTGTTCACTTTTTTGTATTTTTTGTTTAATATTTGCAAAGGAAGGTTTACCGTTTTGTGTTTGGTAAGTCATAGTCACACTATATTTATTTATACATTGTCCCAGTTTTTCTGATAAACGTGGTATATGGGGTATTGATTTATATTTATTTTCTTTGTTGGTGCTGCTACTGGAAAAATTTCTTTTATTGTTCTTTTTATTATGTAAGTGTGCGATGCTTTTTTCAATGATTTCATCCATAAATTTTATAGAATAATTGATTTGTATCAGTGACCTGCGTATTTTGTTTGGATTATGAGTATTATTGAGTAACTGTAGTCCGTTGGCAGTGTTTGAGAATTATAATTTAAATATCTATCCCCACGGATTGTTTTTACATACCATTAAGCATACAGTTTACAAGGGTTATGTCCAATAGTCATATCAAAAAAAAAAAATTGATAAATGTTGTTATCCCTTCACTCTCAATTGTGAATTATAAATTTTGGGTAATAAGAATTGAACAGGTGAAGTATTTTGTTTTCAGCTTATTGAGAATACCATACCCAAAAAGCGACACTTATGCCAATATGTCAGTTCCTAATTCTTCCTTCACTAGGTTGGCTGGCGATATAGGAAATTCCATGGCTTGTTATAGGTAAGACATGATTGATAATAGTTAAATAATATTAAGATAAAAATTGATACAAGCAAGTGTTCAATAAGGTTGTTATTTTAACCGCTTTCGCGTTTTTCAAATCTTGACAATGAAGTGCAAGACATAATCAAAGTTCACAAAGTTATTTATGAATGTTGCCAACGAATAAATTGCAGAGATGCATTTGATGTGTGACCGAGTGTAATTTTGCTGGACGGCTTTATACCGAAACATTTTCCAACCGAATATGTCCAGCTGTTCAAAGAAGCACCAGAACGCTAGAGTTTCAAGAAGATGTACGCGATGGAAGCTCCGCATGAACAACTATTTTATTCATGTCACATACATCAAGGGCACAGTCTTAGTGAAAATGATTTTTGATCAAAAACACTGGTTTCAACAACAGTCCACCAATCCGAACTTCCAACCTGTTGTGCTTTTTATGAACAAAGCAAACTCTTTGGAATCAGTCATTAATTTCTATAATCAATAGTGTGAAGAAAATTTTCACCCGGTTAGAAAGTCAAGACACCAACAAACATTTTCATACAACATTGTTGGCAATTATTTAATAGAACCAATATTTTTGCCAGACAGATTAAGTGAGCCAAATTACAGCAATATCTTACCAAATGAACCACCTATCTTATTTGAGGACGTTCTGTTGCGACTTATGGTTCATGCACGACGATCCTCTACATTTCAGCCTTGTTGCTACTTGAATAATAATTTTCCGAACCGTTAGATTAGTAGAAATGAGCCAGTTGTGGGGCGATTAAAAAATCTTACTTACTCTTCGCCAATTCTTACCTTAGAAGACCTCTGTGTCTGAACACGACATAGTTTTCGTGTAATCTGGAATAGTGCGGAATTCTTTAGCGATTTCGTTCGATGAGAACCCCTATTACTGCTGAAGGAGGATACTCAAAGCAATTACTCTAACGTCTAATCATGGCACATTTAATGCACCGTACTAATAATAGAATGAAATTTGTTGTTGCTATGAAAATTATTACTAATTTTACACAATTTTGAAATTCGCACATAATAATTATTAAGGAAGCATTTTCGGACATACATTTATAGGAACTATTCTTATACTACTGTTTCATACATCATGTTGGTAAAGTTTTGCCGCCCATAGTGAACATTGTTTTCGACGTCCTGGTGTTTCGTCTTTAGCCAATATAGGCAGCGATTTTATTGCAATAATACGCCATGGATGATGAAAGTCACTTGCGATAGTCAGAATTATATTGATACATCAATGAAGGAGAATATCGAGGTTGCACAAGTTTTCGTCTCAGCCAAATACATTAAGCAGACATTCGAGTATTTCGCACTAATATCACTAATTGCAAATCTAATGAATTCGCTATTGAGGATCCAACAACTCAGCAACACTTTGTTTCTTCTCATATTCTGCCTGCGGCAAGAATAAATACCGGTGGCTTGCCTCAGGTTTCTGTAACGATACACAGTAATCATAATAATAACTTAAATAATGTACGTAATTAACATAAGTTATGTTTTTGTGCTATTTGCATTTACATATTAATTTGTGTTAGATACGTTTGTATATTTCAGATTCCGTAACATTCATTAAAAAAGATGCCTACCATAGTTGTCATTGTCATCAATGTTCAGAAATACCAACATTAAATAATAAAGTGCTGAGTATCATAATGAAGAATACATTTCGTATGCAAAACAGAAGACCATTAATCAGCACCAATAAAAGCTATACATAAAAAGAATCGGTACTACGAACGATTTTTTCATATGAGCGTACGACAAATGCAATATCCGCTCAGACAAAAACGTGTCCGCTACGTTGTATTGATCGAGTAAATCCAGAGATACATAGCACAATGGCCGATTAGACTATTCGAAATGAAAGCAGTTGTGTTTTCTGCCGTGCAGCAATTAGCAACTGCTTTTTCTAAAACATCCACCACAGTGGAATGAACTCATCAAAAAATCATACATGTGAATACTATGTATGCAACATTCTGCCTCGATTAACTGATTCACACTTCGTAGAACTATTAACATTAGTTTTTCCAATTTTATAAGTATATTCAATTTGCTTTAAAAATGGTGTTCCAAGAAAATTGCCTATGGTGATAACGTAGGCCTTCTTGGTTTTCAAGAATCTTTTTTAGATGCAGCTTATTCCACTTAATATATTTTATTTTATTAATTAAATATAATTACGTCGGTGAAACCAAGGAAAATATCATTCTTATTCCACTTGCTTAACAACAATGGATTGGTTACAACTAGAAAATTATTTTGATAGACGAAAAATGAAAAATTAATTCGATTTGAATATAAAAAAGCTAACATAAGGGATGGATGATGCACACAGTTGAGTACCATAGTAAGCTACTAAAATGGGGTGGATTAAATTAGCACTAAATGGGGTGTAAAAAGATCTAAATCTTAAAGCACGCTAACGATTAGTGTCTTCTAGGTTTAAGAATTGAAAAAGAGTAAATACTCACTGTCAGCACCGCTTTGATAAACATCTTAACTCAGCAATGCGTCCATGGAAACAGTTCGCAAATCTACATATTCCGGTGTAAAGTTTTGCCAAATAATGGATATAGTCGACGAGAGATCTTCTACATAGATTCAACAAAGTTAGCATTGAATTTCCTAGTATTAACACTTGTGCACTTGATTCAAGATACAAGCTTCTTAATGCAATAATTAAGGCAGTCCTGCTCTACAATACAGAAACACGATACGCTTCGTCTCTATAATAAAATGAAATGAAATAAATAAAATAAAATGGGAATTCACGTATAGATGTATTCGATATCCTAAGATGGGTCACGTCTGTCACGCTTGTTCATTATGAATGAAGCTGGATTTCCCAGGACAATGTGTGGTGGTCATCGCTTGAATTATGCTCTATTCTAACATACGGACGCTTCCGCACCATAATTTATTCAAGTCCATCAGACTCGCAACTTGGAATGTATGCAAGTTTAGTCGGGTTTGGCCAGTGCTTGTTGTCATTCTAATTTTAAATGGTTTTAAAGGAAGAAACTGTAATGAAATACGAATGAGTATGTGTCGAATTAAACCACACCGAATAATTAAGACGACGCTTAAGGCTCTACACGAGAAATAGGAGTACTAAACAGAATGTCCCAATTGTCTGCAATAGTAAAACTGTGTCAATTGCGTGAATAGTAGCTTACAAACTATAAGATCCCGAACCCGAAAATTCAAAAAATTATGAAATTTTTGGAACATGTAGATCACATATAGGTACGTACTACGCAATTTTTATTTTCTACGGAAAAACACTGACTGGGTGAAATTAATTTTTGAAAATTGGAAATTTTCCATTCCTATGCGCATAACTCACTAACGGTAAGGAATATAGATCAAAACAAAAATTGTTTGCTTGGATAAGGTTTATCAAGCAGACAGGAAAAAAACATTGACTGTATTTTATTAGATTGTTTCTCAGCTAAAAGATGTAGCTTATTGAAGGAAGCTACATTGGACCAGTAAACAGTAAACATGTTTTTGTAAAGAAAATAGGCTGAATAAGATAAGCAAATAGTATATGTAACTCATCAAACTTGAAGTTAATAATAGTTATTGGTTGGTTATACAGCAGACCTGTAGTGTTGAAAATGGACGCCATAAGTATTATAAATGTAATTCGTTTACTGATGATAACATTCGAAGTTGCCAATAATAATAATGGGCCTTCCAACCATCCAACGAAATCGAATTACACGACATAATAAAAAATATCTTTCTCGATACTCAAAGAGAAGCATCGTTTTACTAGAAACTAATACAACTCTAGAATTTTTGCAACCGCACAAACCACGTTCCCTAGAATTTGTAGATGAGGTATATGTGCCCACCAGTGAAGAAGCATTAGTAGCAATAGAAGCTAAAGAAGAAGAATGTATACCAGCAGAAGGAGGTATTTTAACTTTAGAATATGAAACCAACGCTGAAACGAATTGAAAAAATGGAAAGAAAAGATAACTTGCGTTGAATACCGTCCAGCAAAAGTTTCGCAAAGTTTCATCTATGCAGCAATTGTATAGGTAAATGGTGAAGTAATATTGTGATACAGCAACGATCTGTTCCTACTCATATTATTCTATAGTATTATTAGATTTTTTTCTAGGTGGGAAGGAGCAATAAACAGATGTGGTACGCGACGAGAAAAGTTGCTAAAAATTTCTCAATTCGTATATAACGAATTTGTAAATAGTATTGATGCAGGTGATATAATAAGGTGATACAATATTCATGATTTGGACGTTCAGCAATGGGCATTGCAGGCTGACACAGATGTTGGTTTAGAAAATTCTAAAGCATCCCGACATTGCGTTTGGAATTTTAAGAGAGCTTACAAAATAGTTTCAAGAAAAATAAATAAATTTATTACCTGATCATATGATATGGACTTTGAGCAAGTGAAGGAAATTGCCTCAACTTTTGTTAATAGTGCAAAAGATCATATAGGGCATGTCGGGATGGATAATACATTCAATGCTGATGAGAGTGGGTTTTAATCTTTGACTATATTTCAGCCGCACTTTAGCTGTGCAAGGAACAAAAACTGTTACACCAGTTACGCAGTCTATATCCGCAACTACACATAGTTATACCATACTACCAACAATATCAGCTTCCGGAAAACTGCTTTCGCTTTATTCATTGTTCTTAAAGAGCAAAGTGGAAATTTCCACGCGTATTACAGTCTTTGTTTCGACCTTGGAATGTTCATTTAACACCATCCACAACTGGAAAATTAACAAAAGAATTATTTATTAGCCAAATGTGGGAGCTCGCAGCATTTTGTTCTTGGACGTTTGGACCGGCCACTATCCTGCAACATTACAAACTAGTATACCATCCAACAAACATGTGAATATATTAACGATACCGAAGAAAACTACGTCAGCGATACAACCTCTTGACGTATATGGTTTTCGCATATGGAAAAAGTTTCTGAACTTGTAGTACTGTATGGTTACGATATTGTGTTACGTGAATGCAATAATATTATAAAATTACAATCTCTTATTCATAACTAATTCTCGACGCCAAAATATTACGACGTATTTGCTTACACTTGGTATAAAAGCGGACACGTTGGCCAAAGATCGAATGAATTTGAAAATACAGTAACTTTTGCTTTTACACAAGATTTTGTACATCCTCATCATTGTTCCGTATGTGGTAGCCATGCCATCGCACTATGTGCATGGTGTAACAAATTCCTGTATTTTAAACATTTCTTTGACGAGTTTCATCACCATGCAGAATAATCCACTCTATGTTTAAATATAAAAAAATTCTGTATTGGTAGGTGTTTAACGTGTAATAAAATTGACAGGATGATACCGATACATTGTTGTAAACTCTAATGCAGAATAATTTATTATTTAATTATCAATATTTTTGTTAGTTTTTAAAATTAATTTCAACACTGCAACTAAGGATCTGTTACACAACGAACCAATCTCTATTACCTCTCTTATCAATCCCATACATATTTACCTGTCGAAAATATGTATAAAATATGCTGATATATTTAACTTTTTTTCTTACCTACTTAATAAAATTGATTCAAACAAACATTTTTTGTGTTAAAACTTTTTCTCTATCCCTTACCGTTAATGAATTATGCGCAGAAGCAGAATGGAAAATTTCTAATTTTCATAAATAAAACGGAAGAATAAGAAAACAAAATAAGATAAAATAAATAAATTTCGATAAGGCTTATTTCAAAATTCTTCGGTTTCAATAAAATACGTCGTAATTTCAGTATTAATAATTCAAATATCAACTTACTAAACCAAATTGGATCCTCGAACATCAATCAGTATTCGAAGAGAGAAAGTATTTGGTTTTGAATCGGGTGCAGCTTCCAAGAAAGGACATCAAAGTATAATATTTTGAAGGACTGCAGTAAGCAGGTACAAGATTCATTATTCGACCAAATAAATGCAAATAAATTTAAAAACCCAAAAAAATCTTTAATTAAAATAAATTCAAAATTAGTTATCGGATAGGGGTTAATTTAGGCAATTGTTAAAACTTGAAAAATTTCTTAAAGGAAATATTTTTTTCTATCTCAATAAACAGTAAACTCTTTGGCAGTAAAAATTATTTAAGTTTTCTATTCATTTCTATTCGCATTACAATATATAAATAAATATTTATAATCAAGAGCGAGTCCTGCATTTGAATATTTCCTACAAGTGGTTTATAGCCTTAATACTGTTTGGTCACTGTAATTACAATAAACAAATGACAGCGATTTAAAAACGCCAACTGACGTTGACGTTTTTAAATCGCTGATACAATGCTGATAGAAGGCGTATACAAGAAACCGTCTTCTGTTTTAGCTAAAAACATGTTTGAAGGTATGAAATGTATCCTTGAAAATCGGCGTGATTAAAGTTTCGAAAAAAAAACACTGAAATATTTAACAAATAATTTTACAATCTGCAATCACTGAAAATTTGTTACGTATTGATTCTGAATTGTTACATTGTTTGTAATAGCATCCTGCAAAGTTTAATCGTTGCTTTTATATAAATTCATTCGGCATGGAACGCTAATGGAACCATGAAAATGAATGTATAAAAGGCGGTATAATCGATTTCATATCCGAAACGTTACGAGTGAATCGCTATGTTTCTAGCATATTAAATACACTCATTAATCTCGGTGTTACAATTTTAAAACACAATTTTTACCAACAGCCTCTTTTGTCAACATTTAGTGTTGTATGCGTTTTCGCACATTATTTCACAAATCAGGCTATAGATCGACATTTCGCCACTATTATGCCACAAATAAAATTTTTTACACCATGAAGAGCATTTAGCATATTACGTCAATGTTTCTAGTGGAAAATATTTTTTCTCCGTAAGTTGAAGGCTTACTGAAATGTTGTGAAAAATAAGCAGCATATTAGCAGAAATGAAACGTACAGGAGAGAAGCTTTTCAATTAATTAAAATCTCCATAACCAAGTAGAACTTAAATTGTATGAGACAGCAAATAGGCTAACAGTAATTTTGGAATTTGTAATTTGCAACAATTGAAGAAAAATAACTAACGAACTAGGTGCTACTACGATAGGCACACTCGAAGAATAGATCATGGGACAGACTATAAGGGAAACCTAACTCGGGACTGAAGAATTAAAATTGTGATGACAGAAAAGAAGAAGAAGAGCGATAACAAAAGGAAAGAAAAGGTGCCAAAAATCGCATAACAACCTATAAACGAGGAAATGTGAGCAAGGAACCACAGAAAGATAGTTGGTTTAACCAGAATACCAATTATACAAGACTCAATGCCCTTTTAAAAATACGTTAACTTTTATGTTTCTTCTAGAAGCATACATCTTCATACTTCCAGCAATTGAACTGCAAACTGAACTGCATTTGAAAACGGCCTATATTTTGTTGAAACGTTTCTAGGAATGAATAGTAGGTATTGTTGAACGCTACCCATGCTGAAGAAGTGGGTATCCATGTCATACGACATGGATATCCATTGTTTCATATGTATTTAATCTACTCATTTCAAGCAATATTTTCTATAAAAAAACACACACAACGCTATTTACATGGAACCTAGTAGTAAACAGTAGACTATGATTGACTGTTGAATGAAAACAAACCATCTACAACAAAATAATAAGAAGAGATGAACTCAAAGGAGGTAGGAAAGGGAATTGAAGAGGATTTTACACCAGAAGGACCTAGAGCATCATCTAAAGAGGAATAAAAGGGGATTTTAAAGGCGATTTTAATACGCACATATACACCCCATTCTTACAGCTGTAAATAGTTCAGAATTACTATTGAAGTACTATTTAACATAAAGAAAAGAAGTACTTGTGATTGTGTTGAAATTTTATGTTTCATTTGAAACATCTCCATATATTGAAGGAACTTGCTTTTAAAAAAATGAATATCTCAGAGTTTCCTTTTCACTAAGCAAAAAACGATTCGAATTTTTCTTTTTAAAAATGCAGTTCTAGTTCTTACCACGATCCCTTCCGACAACTATGCTTTTGAATGGAATTTTAAAGTTGAAATTTACTAATGGTTTCTAAGTGAATGTACGTTTATTTTGACTAAAATATCCGATGATATGACATCCTGAGCTTGAAACTGGTTCTGATCTATAACCAAACCCTTCCCGCAAAGATCCCCGCTCCGTAGTCGGCATTTTTTTAATGTTATAAGGTCCAAAAAGAACATATTCGAGTTTCTTGTCTTATTTATGTTGAAAATTCCGATTAATGAATAAATTAATCGAGACATTATAAAATCACCACTGATGAAAAACGTGTTTATTCTTCACGATTATTTTTTTTAAATTTTCATCCATAGTTTACTATTTTATATTTAACCAAATAACACATCTGGATACTCAAAACTATTAATGTGATTTCCGTTTCCAAGGTGAGCACAACGCCTTCTCAAATGAAAAAACGGGATCCCGTTATGGCGAAATCCCAGGGGGTATAAAATCATCCCATTATCTCAGGATAACGAAGCATATCTCCCGGGAATTGCTCTAATTCTCAATAACATTTCTTTTCTTTAAAAAATATATGTTTTACTATTATGCATGGCCGGTATATAAATCTACTGTTAGAAACATACCGAAAAACTTTCAAAAAAGCAAAAATATAACAATAATATATCGAAAAAAATGAACATTTTTGAAACAACTAGAAAGCACATAGTTAATTTAGAAGAATTATGTAACCCACTAATAGCAATTCCACCGATCGGAAAGAGCTTTTTCTGGGCTGGCCTTTTCATCACGAAAATTCGGTAATCTTTAAGTGACAGCGCCGTTGACAACTTATGGTTTTTAGAAAAATTATTATAAAAATTAATTTTTTCATCTCTAATTATACTTTATTTAAATTAATAAATTTATCTGTGTTTTGTTAAGAATGAATTATTGTGTAATTAAGTTTTTCGCCTTGAAAATTATCTCTTTTATAACTCATAGTGAATTTTTTGTTCTTTTTTTTAAAGAAGAAGAAATTACTTCACCTCCAATCATTAAACACTAAACAAGTTAATTCAAACGAATTACGGGGAATTACGGGAAATTCGGGGATCCGGGAATAGAACTCTTTTCTTCCCGGAATCCCCGGATTTGAATTTTTCGGGAAATGAGATCCCTTAGGGAATACGTTGGAATCTACAGGTACGACAGTGCCAGGTACAATTTTAACTACTGCATATGAACAGCAGTATGCTTGTTCGAATACGATATGATTTTGAAATAAGGAAGTATAATTGAGTTTTACGTTAGTAATTTTTGCTTCTCGCACCTAAAATTGTTTAGTCCTTAAAGAAAATAATAAAAACGAAAAACAAAGTTCTACACCTTACTACAGGTGTAGGATGAAGACAAAATCCCGATCTGGGGAAAATTGGAGGGAAGAAGTCATCAACACTGTTTCGCTTCGCATTAAAAGTGTAAACATGTCAAACATATACACTTTCTAATAATATCACAACAAAATATTGATTAAACATATTACATGAATAACTAGTTTGTATGAAGCAGAACGTACTGACAAGCTCCGCCTGTAGTGTTGCTCAACAAACCGGAAATTGCTTGTTGACCTCATATCTAGCTGCTAAATGCATGTTCTGATAATACCAGTAATATATATTTCTGTAATAAAGCGCTACATACATGCTACGTACCTGAAACTAATCGCATTACGTTAATCAACTATTAATACATTTCGCTTTCCGAATTTTATTTCTATCAATTAAAATCTATCTACGATTGTACGTATATACTAGGTAGAAATAAAACGAAATGGCCAAATCAAAAGTGAACTATATGGCTGTGCAAAATTAAGGCCGTAAAGAGTAGCTAACTTATTCAAGTCTGTTAGGGGCATTACCGTAAATCCGTAACTGTCTCTGAGCGCTGAACGATGTCGTTACGCTTTACGACGGATGGATTATGGGCGGTAGGTCGAGGTGCGTCCTTTATAAGCTGTTATGGATTTTCCCGGATTAGAATTTTTATCTGTGATTGGGCTTCCTTTATATTTTATTTCCCCTTCCAGTGCTTACGGGTCGATTTCTGTCACCGCACTTTGAAATTAGCAGCGGTCTTCAAATCTAAAGTATATCCGGATAAAATGCGCACAGACAGACAATTCACCGCCTAAAAAAATAACGATAAAGGTATTCCGATTTTTTAGAAAAGGCCTATATATAGGCTATATAAGGCTATATATAATGCTGCAATGGGAGTCATTCATTTTATTAATTAACGGCAGGAAATACAGACATTCAAAACACAAGTTAACGTAACATACTTCCCTTATACATCACTCTATTTAAAAAGAGAATTGCACTCAGTGCTACTTGATGAGATACTACTTTTACTCTGTAGACAAGAACAGCGTAACTTATCTCGCGGTAATAAAATAGAAGACAAAATAATAAACCAACAATTACAGTAAATGTTCAAATAACTGGCTATTTCATCAATACACAATTGCGTACGCTTTGCAGCATTTTAAGCTTATCTTTATGTGGTTCTTTTAGGAATCACACGAAAGATATTCTGGAGTGTGTCTTGAAATTCTACAATATTTGGTGAGACATCAACTTTATAAATACTATTTTAAACCACCCCCATAAAAAATAATTATTTTTATCGGGAATGAATTTTAAATTCAGAGGACTAAAGTCAAGAAACTTCTTCGGCTACCCAACATCATGAACCGGTGTAATATCTTGTTTCCATCATAAACGCTGTGCGAAGAAAGTTTAAGAAAAGCTTTTCCCGTTTAATATGTTTCTTTATACATAACTGGTCCTATAATACGATTTCTCAAAATATAGGTACATATAAACATTTAATCCAAAACGATGTTATGATCTCCCAGGACCACTTTGTCCGGAATTCTGTACTGCCCGATAATATTTCTGTTAAAGACTCCAGAATTGGTAAATTTAGGTTCGTCTAACCAGATGAATTCCATTAATCAGTTGGACTACCCTAGTCGTCTTAAATTATCACCAGATAGTAAACTGTGGCTAACATGAGTAACTTATTTTACTTATTTTAATGTAAAGTACCCCATACTTGAGTCTGGGTCAAATTTAGTTCTTACGCCACTTCGCGTGTAAATGTTACTATTTACCTAAAAAAATACAACATTTTCATAAACTTTGCAAAGACATACTCTTTGTAAAATATCCCGTTTATTTTCATTTAAATTTTTTACACCGTTAAAAAAAATGTTTTGACGGAGCCAAAATCTAATATAGCGCCGATAAAAAATAAATAAGTTGATGATGGCCAGAAAGAAGGGAAACGTCATATAAAAAATTTGAGCACACCATTAGATACCAAGATCAAAAGTGGGCTTAAGAATTTGTTTCTAGTTTTCCGCTGCAATACCAAATAAAGATGCTAGAAGTAAAAAAAGAAACTTACATTCTTTTATTTTTTCTTAATTGGAACATTATTTGTCATAGGTCCATTTTCTCTTCGGATTCGTAATACATACAAAATTTAGCAACTTTGCCCAATTTAAACCTAGTGGCTCTGTCTCCAATAATAAGCGAGACTCCTATGGCGAGGGTTGAAGCTCTAACTTACATTAGGTTAAATTTAAAGGAGATCACTCACTCTCTTGTCATAATAGACGATTATTACCCTTGGCTGGCTTGCAAAGCTCTCTAGGAGATATAAAAGGAAATTCAGCGCAAACACAGATAAACTACCCAGCATGACGTTAATTATGTATCTCCGTTAGAGGACTATAGTGATGAAAGTCGCATATTTTGCTAATCCAAGTTTACATTTCGTTGTTTGTGTGGTGCCTACTGCATATGTATAAGCAAAGTTTAAATGTGCATCATGCGTGCAAAGCAAGCTACATATTTTGTTTGATAATTTCGATATTATAATTTTGAGACGCCCTATCTGTTTCCGAAGTTCTTTGCGTCTAAAATCCGTTATTACTGTATTGAAACTTCAGGTAGATTTTGTAGCAAAACTGACTACTCGGCTATATCCAGCCTCCTTTCTTACTCGTCCAACATTTTAGTAATACAATCTCATGGTAGTAGCGAACAATGTGCCTGCGCGAAGAAAGCGTTATGTCGATCTAAATTTTCTCGAGTTCTCCTTTTGTTAAAGCAATGTAGTTTGTAACCTACCATTTTATAGTACAGATACTTCTCTATGACAATCGTCACTTTCGCAGCAGAATCGGCTACATCCAATTCACTTTTTTAATTTACGCTAGACATTTTATGTCCTTTAGGTGGAGAAAGTTCCATTTGAAACATTACCATTGATAGATTTCAAATAACTTAAACGGGGAGAAGAGTACGTTGTCATTCTTCCATAAAAAAAGTTAAAATAGATGTAACCGATTTTGCAGGCAAAATCCACAAACTTGACCGAATCAACAAAGTAAAGGGATACACATGTATATTACACCTTAACAGCTTACCATAATAGTTTTCAATTTTAACTAATTCTCACCGATTCTTTGTATCTAACCGCAACTTGTGACGTAAGTATCCATTCCTCCTTCTCTTAAGGTATAAACAGCTCAATAATATAGGTGAGATAACCCTAGGTTTGGGTTACCTTAAACGTTTCAGAAAATGTCACTTAGGAGTTTTCGTATTTCAAAAACTACACTAAAACGTAGAATAAAAGTCGACAACATGACGGAGTCTTATAGATTGGCTCTAGGTACAATAAGCACTGGGTGTAAACGCCGAAGAAAACTTATATAAATCCTATTAACAATTGACCCAAATATATGTCACCTTATTCTTATTGAAACGAACCTATCGGAGCAGACACTAAACACCTGCTTAAGAAATAAGAAGATTCACCAGAGCCAAATCAGCCTAGATTTAACCTGTACGAAATGAAATACCAGAGAACCATGCTTGAAAGTGCAATTACTTAATTAATCCAAAACTTACAAATCATTCTTCCAAGTCAACGAAACCTACATCATTAAAAAAGAAGAAACAACGTTCTGGTGACAAGGATAGGCGAACCGATGTTGCAACCAGAACTTTCACCTCAAACATATGACTTCGTCCTAGGATCACTTCTAAATTGTTGTGATAATATTTGTGGCTATATTCCTCTAAATTGTACGTTGTAAACTGAAATTCTTAACGTGACCTTTTCAAAAAGTAATCTGCCTCCCTTTGCCTTTATAATTTAGAAGCAATCTTCAAGAGATGTCCAGGAGATCCACAAGAACTTTATATATTTGTTCGAAAAAAGATATATGTATTTATAATTCTTATATAGCGCGTCCGAAAATTCTGGAAAAACAATTAACAATGCAATTAATGCTTTTCGAGAAAACTCATAAAACATGTCAAATAATGCCTTAAAAAAAGCTATTTTTAAAGAAATAATGCCGATAACAACGACCTGAATCCTATTCAAAATTTCTTATTTTAGTACGAGGCTACCTTTTTTTTAAAATGGAACTGCCAATGGGCAAAATTATACATACTGGTCACGTCACAATCTGCACTGGATACTAGAAGCACATACTCAGTATTCTGAGAAAATAAATGTATGGGCGGGCATAATAGTGACAGAGATGTACAACCTTTCTTCTATAGTAATAATTTAACGAAAGAAAGGTACTTGTAGTTTTCAAGGGACGAGCTAATTCCTAAGTTGCCAATACTCTATCCCAATAACGAAAATCCCGATTTACCAGAAAATATGGATACAGCACGCATTATGCAAGAAATGTACGTCGATATCTTGATGACACGTTTCCAAATCGATGGATTAGGAGGACAGGGCCAACGAGATCTCCTGACTTAACCGCACTGGATTACTTCTTGTGGAGTTACGAATTGCAGCAACAAATTGATTGAATTGAAATACGTGGAGTCACCTCAGAAGTAATACCCGCCGTTCGGACTAAATGTTATTATCGCATAGGAATTTACCAAGACCTCTAAGGACAACATTTTCAACACTTGTTATAATTTTCTTTTGTGAATAAACTTATTTTTAGATGCCATTTAGAGAATGACAGCGTTTATCCGAAAATGAATGCTATATTGCTATCTGAAAAAAAATATAACGTCAGAACTTTTCCAAAAACATTGTAAACACGACACCACTGCTATTAAAACATTATTTGACATGTTTTATGATTTTTTCCCAAAAAACATTAATTACATTGTTATGTGGGTGATTCCAGACTTCTCTGACCCACTGTATATGTTAGATACATCTCTAATTAATTGCGATAAAATTGAAAAACTTCGAATCAAATTGTTATATTAATAAATATGCATTATCAATTAAGAGCATAATTGCCACAAACGTTTGGTATGTATTTCCGAAGAAAACTGAGAATATACTCTACAACAGGACAGTGCCCCCTACTAACGCAAAACAACAAATTCGATTCACTTATTTTTTTCTCTCAGTCTACGTTTGTGATTACAGCATTGTTTGAAACCTGACATTTTGAAATAATCCGGACCTGAATGCACAGATTAGTGTTCAACAATGCAGAAAGAAATTACGCGGGCGATGCCTGGTTGCAGCTTTATCCAAAAATTAATATCTCGAATAAAAATGCATCAAAGTGTAAACTATTAAATTGCAGAGAATTATGGAATTCCCGATTCACATGAATTCCGGTTAGCTGTCGAATATAAGGCGCTTTCGCTAGGGAATGAAATGCGGGTTTTCTAATAATCAGTCTCACCCATTTGAATGTTACGTAACGCCCAATTTCACCCTTTTGAGCGTCTAATTCGACGCTTGAATGCATGGCGTCACCGCATGCAATTAATTCTGTTCGTTTAAAATGCAAAAAGGCTCAAAGTTTTAGTAACAGATGTGGCGCTAATTGAGTGATCATTCTTTTATGAATAAAAACTGCTTTTCCTTTTACATATTGAACACGTTTGTATATACTGTAATGTTTTAAGAGGAGAAATTTTGAAGAAATTTGGAAATTATACTTTTCGGCAATTATTTAGATGAAATGCAGGGTCGTGAAATTCGAGGATTCGGATGCTATTGGTTTTGATGTAGCATCATGCAGGGACGCAATTGAAGTTGAGATTTCATGCTTTTCGATGACATGTCACATCACATACAACCTTAGAACGTGAAACTTTACTGCAAATTTTGATGAACACTGACCGAACAATTACTAATTTATGAAATCTCATTTAAATATGCTTAAACTTACACTAAAACTTGTAGAATTTACATTAATTTAGAAATTAGAGAAAGTGGGACGTCAGAATAGAAAAGAAATTATTGCCCCATTTCACCACTACCGTCTTGGCTGAACGCATCCTTCTACCATCCAAAATCTTCAAAATAATAGGCTAAAAAAAATATTTTAGGAATAAAACGCTCAACCGCTAGATGGACCTTCACTTCGGGTAGGTGGATGAACTGAAGTCACTACATGAAGTATGTGGGTGGCGCTGGTGACAGATAACCTCTGAGATGATAGTTCTAACATTACCATACCTATATACACTCTGCGGTTATTAGAACAACCTTAAGATAATTATTCATGAGATCTGTCCTTCATATAATGGAAATCAACTGCTACGCCAATGCGTCCTTCGTTCTACTTACAGAAACGTTGCCGCATACAAGGTTATTCACGACGATGGTCTATTTAAAGTATTCCTGAAAATAATTAAGGTATCGTTTTGAAATTTTGATGGGCAATATTATGGATAATGATATATTTATTAGAAATACTTTCTTGGCACTCTTAATTAAACCGGGAATGGGTACCAACTTTCTTATTTCAAATAGTATACTTGCTACAATACCTTAGACCTAGGAGGTACCACCTTTGAGATGTTCAATTCTTTCTGAAAAGTTTGACGAACGCAGAGCTTAACTTAAACCAATTTTGAAATGTTTATTAGCGGCAGAGTATTCCAAAAACCAAGTCCACTATCATAATCATCTAAAAAGAAAATCCATTCGTTTAAAATGAAAACTACTATTTTGGGGGGTTCTACTCAAAGAAATGCCGGTAAAACGTATTTTACTTCTTGTACCTAAATTTGCTCGTTTCTGATTTATTTAAGAAAATCATCAAATCGATTATTTATTACCAATAAACAACCAAAATTGACAGGATAAGTTTTTTTACCTAAACTAATAACAAATGAACACTGCAATAATGACGTTTTGTTTATCGACATGTCAGAAACTATTTATCAATACAGTGAATATAATGAAACCAAAAAAAGGACAGCTTCAAAATTGCTCAAACCTAGGCGTTACCAACAACTGATTTAGACAGACAAAAAGAATTTTGTGAAAGGAGTCTGGTCAAAACGCAAGAAGATCCATTTCAAAGATTTCTTTTTATCTAAAGTAATATAGACTGATGAAGCGAAGCTTCAGAAGTTATGTATAATTCTAAAAATAAACATTATTTGGCCACCGCCAATCCATTTAACAAGACTACAAAATTTCCAACAAGTTTAGTTTTATTGTATTTTGTACTGTAATAGACTTACCTATCAAATTTATGACGAAAATTTAAATAGTATTAAATATTTAAATTTACTTATAACTGCCGTAGTCGATTCTATATTAAAGGTCTAGATTTCGACAAAATATTAGTATATTATTATTAACTTGCATGATCCATGGACGAAATTAGGGCCTTGGACAAGGCCAGCCAAGTCTCCTGGTCCAACTTCTCTTGGTTTCCTTATTTGAGGTCGTATAAAAACAATAGTGTACCACTGTCCCATTTCTTCTCAGGAAATCTTGAAGGAGTGAGTAAAGAAAATGTTTGCCAGTCTTAGAGAATAGAATATGTAAATATTCCTGAAAACATGAGTTTCCATTAAAAAAAACATATTTTTACTTCAATATCAATTTTTGGACTAAGTGAAGGGAACATCCTGTATTTATTGTAATAAAGAGCAATTTATGTTGTCAATAAAAACTCAAAACAGATTTGCATGGGTAATACATATTGATGTTTAAGTTTGAAACTCCGCGTTTGTC
The DNA here is from genome assembly GCA_902654985.2 of Oryctes borbonicus. Taxonomy (NCBI): domain Eukaryota; kingdom Metazoa; phylum Arthropoda; class Insecta; order Coleoptera; family Scarabaeidae; genus Oryctes; species Oryctes borbonicus. The sequence continues at coordinate 6,316,284 of LR736859.1, read as the reverse complement.
AAATTAAAAAAAAAAAAAAATTTCAAGTCTGGTACGTTCTATATCCCTGACATTGTATATCGTTGAACTTGTCTTTAATAGGTCTGTATTCTAAAGGATCAATCCTGGCGCGAAAGTTGATATTCATTTCGATTTAATCGGTTTAGCAGTTGAAAATATATCGTTATTCATAATATCGCTTACCTTTGTTTCAAAACGACATTTCATTATTACCAGAGATACCTTGAATAGCCCGTTGTTGTAAGTGACCCTCCATTACGTGCTTCTACGTAAGGTTTCCAAGTTTATTAATTTTTTCCGTTATCCTTATCATTTTCAGTTAAAGTACCTTGATAAAGAGATGCGGCTCTCACTATTTCTTCTGCTAGAGATCAAGATTCTATACGCTTCCAAATCATTAGATTATTGATTCCTCAGTTATTGATTATTTCCTTAAGTTTTCCTTCTTCACTAGACCTTCGAAATCCCTCCGTAAATATTCACAGCCTCGTGTAGTCGCACAGTATGTATACGGCAGTCTCTGCACGCTGTTTCCACAGCCTGAAGTAGGTTGCTCGTACGTTTTTTGAACATACAGTATCCTAATAGCAATTTAATCATTGATTAAATAGACTTTATATTTTTACCTAGTATTGTGTATCCAATAAGAAATGGCTTGGCACCACCAGTCTTGAGATTTCTTATCTTTCCATGGTTCAGTGATAGTCAGGTTACGAAGTCTGTTAGCGCGCTTTTTCAATCTTACACTAGTTTTAACATTGGTCGTGTGGGATGCAGTGCATTTCACGCTATTTGATTGTTTGAATAGATAGCTCCACTGTATACTTTAGCGTTTGAATTCTCATTTGTTATCGCAACACCAAGATTAATCACATGCGTCACTCTAACGAGATACCACAGTCTTCCAAACAAAAATATATGCTATTACGAACTTACGAACTTGTGAGAGACCGTGTTAACAACCTCAGGATGAGACGATTTGCAATCTCTCTGACAATTCGAAAACTCTAAAAGCACAATATTCTCATCGTATGTCTCGCAAACCAGTATGACAATGCTAGCAAAACCTAATAACCTGGTCTAAATACAATAAGGTCTCACAAGAACTTCTCAACATTTAACTACTGACCTAGTTGCATTCAATAGGGTTCGACTTAAGACAGCAGTATGTTTATTGATAGGACCTGAAGTTGTAGATCCACAAAGACGAACTCCTGTGCAGATTTTGTAATGGCAAAGAGAAGACGACGTCTGATATTATTTTCAACTGTGATGCATTGAGTCAGTACTATTTCCAAGTTTCATTACTATTTTTTTCACATTTACTGTTGTCTTTAAATTGAAGTGTTAGTTTTGACAATCTCAAATATGGGATTTCGACAAATTAAATGTCAGGATACCTTAATATATAATAAAAATTTATAATAAAAAATGCGGTCATCGTTATTTTAAGTTGCTGGAAGCTAATATTCTGCACACTCTCAGTTCTTATTCTGTCGTTTGAATTCTGGTTAATAATGGTATCACCAATGGTCTTCAAAATAGTTTAACATTTTACTTGGCTTACATGTGGAGCACATATGCGAACCGTTACGACCTGCTAATTTTGCTTTGCTTCTGGTCATCGAAAATGCAGATATTATCTTTAATAATCATACAAAATAACATAACAGTAAACATTACAGACGATTTTAAATGATTTTCTAGAAGGAAAATTCGATTTTTACGTGGTAATTGAATATTCGTGTAAACTTGTGTTGTTCGCAATCAGAAAAACTAACTTTGCAAAAGATGACTGGAATGTTTGTATACATCGAACCACTCTGTCAAATCTGTGGAATCTACGACAGTAAATAAAAGAAGCAATTATCTGGCGATTTGGTTTTTGTGTAAATCCAGCCCGTCTGTAATGAGGAAGACAGATGGGCTAAGGCACCAACCAAAATGTTCAATTTTTGAATGTTACTTGGTGATTTAGAGACAGCCCTCCATTTATTCCACTACTTATGAATAAAATAACAATGAAGGCAATGTTTTACTTGTTTATGATCTCTCTTATTGTACACTAAGTATCAAAAAAAAAGAAGCTTTTTCGGAAAAGCTATTTCTCTTTTTTTTAAACTCAAATGTGGATTTTAGTTTGAAAAAAAAAATTATTATTAAAACGGACTCTATTGCATTAGAAATGAGAACAATGATCTAACAATTATTCTTTTAAATTATATTCATACTGAGATGTTAATACATTTGTTTACCTATTTTTTTCGAATCTATTCCGATAATAAAATCAAAAAGTAGTGAGAGAAACACATTCTAACATTATTGCAAAATGTAAATCTTCACTGGAGATACAAAAATAGTAGCAAAAAGGAACGTTTATGCTATGCAGATTGAGATTCAGAACCTTATTTACACATTCTATCTGTGCCATCGAGCGGTGATGATGATTTGTATTTACGTGGGCAAGAGAGAATAAAATCGGAATAAAGCTCGAATTGGTCATTATACCCCAACCAACGAACGGAAAGAAATCGAAAATGTGATCTGAAATCTACACGCTGAACTTATATGTGTCCCATATAGTTCCCATCGGATCACGAGAGCTTGAAAAACATTCGCATATAAAATATTGGCCATACAAAATCGGAAATTGTTTTGCTTCCAAGCGATCTACAGACTATAATTCTTCGTCCACTTTCTCACTGGATGTAATAAATACAAGCCAGTGAAATATGCATAGATATTTGTGTTGATATTTCGAACTTTCGTAATCCTTGCGCAAATCTAGTTTCGGAAATTTTGTTAAAAATAGTCGAACATGCGTTTCTTTTATGTACATGAATACACACCATATATGCAAACGTAATATATTGTTTCTAATGATTTTAAGAAAAGTGTATAATCCCGATAGTGACAAAATGTCTCAAATAGCTTCTTCTTTCTATATAATACGGTACAACAGTATTTCTTTCATGTTGCCTGATGTGAAAGATCTTTGACGTAGCGAATAAAAATTAAATCATTTTTTTTAATCTCAATTCTGTTAACAAGCATAAAAAGAAGTTGACTTTTAAATAACGTTTATTATTTAGATTGCACTGTGGAATTTAGAAAATATACCTTCTCAACACCTCCTGTCCATGTAAGATCACTAATGCGAGGAATGTGCGTAATGGTGAACTTTGCTGGATAAAGGATACCACCAGAGACTCGAGTAAAAAACCAAGAACCAAAGTTTCAAGTTACCGGGCAACAGGTGATTAGACATATAAGGATCAATATTTAAAAGGAAAAAAACTACACAAGCAGACAGCACAGCAGAGAAACAATAGTAGTCGAGTTTTCATAATGAATCATAAGGGCTGTGAAATTGAGGACGCCAACAGAATAGCGCATAGTTTTGCCTTGCACTTTGTTACCACTATTCAAGACAAATAAACATTTTGATCACGGTATGTCGTCCAAGGGATAATTTCTTCTTTAGAAAAATCTTTACAAAAACTTTAACAATAATATCATAAAAAGTACTTATTCTGAAATTATAGGACCGATGACCTAGATCATCAACCTGATAGTTGAAAGAGGTGAATATTCGCATACACTTAGATGTGCTCCTGTTATTCCGATCCATAACAATGGTTCGTATGAGAACATTGAGAACTACAGACCAATATCAATTCTGAGCGTCTTCTCCAAAATCTTCGAAAGATTTATTGAGGTGCTATTTGTGTGAATTCAACATGATACATGAAAACCAGCACGCCTTTAACGAAAACCATTCAACAGAAACAGCAACATTTAATTTTGTATAGTATATACAGGATGAATTTGATACAGGAATCGATCTCAGCAGAGCATTTGATACAGTCAATGTAACATCTATAAATTATATGCTCTAGGCATTAAAAGAAATGTCAACGATCTTGTGGTATCCTTTTTGAAAAATAGATCCTTCTATGTGGTCTGAAATGAAGTAAATTCGGAGACGCAGCTGATTAATCTAGCTATAGCACGGGGTACATAAACGACATTCATCATTATGTCAAGTCTGGAATCACCAGCAACTTCGCATATGATACAACAGTACTATTAGCGTCCAACAACATCGAGAGATTGGAAACGAGAACTAAGTCTGCAATATGGGAGATACAGGGGTGGTGTGAATGCAATAAACTAATATTACCCACACCCAAAAAACCAAAATAGTGCACTTCAATTGACAAAAACGAAAAAAAAATGGAATTCGTGCAAACAACATTTCTCAGAGTAATCGTGGACAACAATCTGAATTGGTCCAATCATATTGAGTTCGTTGCAAAGAAATTTAACAGTGCTATGCTATCGAAAGTTACGCGACGCGATGGAACCATGCGATCTAATGACAGTATACTACGCACTTGCTTATACCCATATCATACAATGCAATGTTGCAATGGGCCGCACATCATGTGCCCTATGCCGGGTATTCCCCGTTCCGAAAGGACTGCTGAGACTCGATTCCTGCAGCCCAATATTTAATGCCCTTGGGTTGTTGACGTCCCGGCGGTCTGTATATACAAATGCAAAGTGTTTGCGTACCAACGCAAAGATCAATTTCAGAAGAATGGCGACTTTCACCTATCCTTTTTTTAACTTTTAGTAAGGACTTTTAGTAACAAACATGATGCTCAAATCTGTGATTACAGGCTGTGAAGCATAATGAAAGTGATTTATCTAACAACATAAAGAAATTTATTGGTAAAGCTCATTTTAACGATGCTGGTTTATTACAATGTGTATTTTCATTTAGACATGTTTAATACTTTATGACTAGATTCTTTTAATTTTTTCGTAGCCAATTATTGCTCCATCAAAAAGCGGAAAAATAAACGAAAAAGACGATAGTTGGTACATCCCATAATAAGTGCTGCACTTGTCAAGGGGCAATTCTGTAAGTTTTACTAGGATTTGATTCCTCATTTTTAATGTCACTAACCACATTTAGTTCTCACTTTCAGTTTCTGAGAATTATTCTTTGAAACGAAGGTACTAGTGATAACAAAAAATGTGTGTCTTTATCTATTATTTCCTGACTTTTGTTTTCCAAAATATTTAAAAGTCGGTCTTATTTTTGTTTTTGAGGACTGCAAAATTTTGGGAGCTATTTGTGGAAGTTAATGGCGCTCCTACATCAGATGTTTCGAGAAGAATAATTACCTGGTCAATGATGACAATTTGAGAGATATTGTCTGTGATTCTTCGTCAATCACTGGTAGTAAAAAAACAACTGATCGAAATATTCGTACTTCTTACGCTTTTTAACATCTTGTCTGGATTTAACATCCCGCTGCGTGTTATGCTTTTTTCAAAACATTTTGCTATCGCTTCTGAATTTTTGTTCCTGAAACAATTTTATTTCTATGAATACAACACCTATACATAGGCCAACAGCCTATATATAGGAAGAGGAAACAACAGAGAAATGTCTGAAAACAGCATATTTTTTATCAACGAACGGACTTCCCAAATTGAATAGGGATTGTAGTTGAAAAGCATGTAGGAATAAAAAACCAAGCAATACAGGGCATACAATATTCTATATATAATATAAAGTTCTAATTTTTTAAGACGACTTGAAAGAACCTTCTTTGTATACCACAAAGAAGGAATTTACTAGATGATATCAATGAAATGGAAACGCCTTTCGCGTTTATAGACAATGAAGCTTTTGCTCCAACAGAACATGTACTTACGGCCTTATGTAAGTAACAAGAAAAACCTTAGCAACTTTGGAAAGAATTTTTAACATTGTTTGTCGAGAGTTCGCCGAATGGTAGTGTGCCTTTGGACTCTTTGGCAATAAATGGAAGATATTTCCAAAAAAATAGAGTTTAGTTTTAGGAACATTTTTATTCATTTTCGTCGTAAAACATTCAGAATATAACGCAATACACTACATATTTGTTTGTTATGCGGATATAGAGATGTACGGTCTACCATTTGGTATTTGATATAGGGTAGACTGGGACAAATGGCAACTTGTTTTTAGGTAGTGTAACCTTCACTTCACATTTAAACCTCCAAAAAATACCTAAAATCTAAAAAATATTAAATAAAAATTACATCAAACAAAATTCTTTTCATTTAACAATAGGTCTTGCTGTTTCATATGAACGCATACAAATATGAATGGGGCAAGAGTAAAATAGTTATTCTTAGATCTTCTTTTAGAAAAATGAATATCTTTAAAATGTTTGTAAACAGGCAATGCTCAATAGAATGACGACGAATACATTGTGGTTGCGGGAAATAAAATAATTTCCCAGTAGCCCCATTATTACACTTGACCCAATCTAACCTAACACACTGCCCAATAAAAAACATTTATTTACACAGTTATTTAAACAGTTATTGTAAAATCTTAGTTTTGGAAGAAATTTTATAAAATTGCTGGAATATTTTTTCTTCTTTAATATACTGAAGACAGGTACAAGAACATGTTTGCTTATATCTGTTCAAACGAATAATTCATAAACACCGTAAATGTTAATAAAAAATGAGACATGTTCATCCCTATCTTCTGCCTGTATGAATCTATATATATAAACGCTAACAATATAATATTTACCATGGTTCTCCGATATGAATACGAATTTCATTGCCTGGCAGATTAATCAGGGTGGATGTACATATTTCACGAAAACTTTGATGTATCCCGTTTAACTTACGACATAAAGTACAAATTTAAATGCGTTATAGCTTCAAACTTTCACAATATAAAAGACAAGCAATTTTCTCTGAACTTGAAATTACACGTTTGATATCAGCTTTCTTTGAGGCTATATATCGTCTTATGCTCAAAATAATGTAATTTCTATGAAATATATCCGCCCGATCCTAACTGACAGATCAATTTACATTAAAATTGGAACCTATGTATATGAGATGTTATTTAATATGTATGCATGCTGAACATCATATAAGGAGATTGCTCAAACGGTATTTAGAACTTTAAATATGGACTTGATGTTTGATTATTATTTTATATTCCAAGGTATTCGTAAATCCCGCTTATCTCTGACGGAATGAGAAATGTCGATAACATTACGAAAACTTTTGAAATTACTTCAGTGATACGCTTGTGATGGGAAATTGAATATGTATAAGGAGAAAGGTATTTACCTTTGACGTAGAATTGCTGTTTGAAAATAAATTATTTTCAATATACAGGCTCAATCACGGTGGTGACTTATTAGACGTACTTCTGAAAGTAACTTAAATATCCCTTCGAAATTTTGGTGAGCGATGCTATGGATAAAGATCCATTTGACCAAAGTATCTTTAATATCATGACACTCTTGATTAAATAGCAACCGGGCATTAACTCCTTTTTTTCAAGTAGAACACTGTATACTTTGTGTAGCCCTCCTACATATAAGTTAAATGATTTAGGATATCACACATTAAAATGTACCAACATTGAGAAATTATTTTTTCCCGAAACTTTTGACCCGGAAAAATCAATTTATACATCAACATCTCTAGTTTGATATGAGCTATGTAAATAAGATTTTAAGATTTTAATGAATTACATAAATAGCTACTTAGAGTTAGAAATACGACGGATATTTTTTAAATAAAGTCTTCTGTTAAAGTTCTGCATGCAAGATCTGAAGCCCATGACAGATGATCCAGTTGTTTCTATCCAAAAGACTTGATTAGACTTTGTGTTTGTGCAGAAACATGCAGCCTTGCATTGTCACAGAGCAACATCATATCGAAAGACAGTAGGCCACGTCACTTGTCTTGTAGAGCACGCCGGAGTTTTCTGAGGAATTTCCGCTGCTATCAAGTTTCTTCTAGAAGAATCTAATTACAGATCGTATCTGACAATCAGCAGGCGACTCAATTTTCTTAAACATCATGAGCTTCCGCAGCTCAGTGGTCCGACAATGACGAAGAAGTGAAAGCTGCAGTCTTGGATTGGGCTTCATTGGAATTCAAAACCAGTATAACAGATATTTGATATGGAAATAATGTAGAAAAGTAAATGAAGGTATGTAGAATATTGAAATAAATGTTTTAATAATATTTACAGTATTTTTCTCTTATCCAAAAACAGATGTTATTTTAAAAAATATCCCTCGTACATCTCAATAGTGTTATACACCGTTCCCCAAATATTCAGTCCAAGCATGGACATAAAAAGGGGGATTCTTATTTCAAAAAAATGCTTTTTTCCTATTTAAATATGTTCAAGTTTGGACTAGTCTGTATAAATTTTTTTCCGTCTATTTATAACTACAAGTAGATATTTATGTAATTCATAGAAATCTGAAGACTGTTATGCATATAGCCAATGCCGAAAGAAAAAGCTTTAAGTTGACACTAAAAATGTTTTTAAAGAATTGATCTTTATCCATAATACCGTCCACCCAAAACTTCAAAAATATCGTCGTGAATGATCCTGTAATCAATCGCACCAGGAGTGAAAAAGTATCGCAAGTGAACTGCAATAAAAAGTGCCCACCTATTTATATTTTATCATGAAAAGATTAAACGAGAATGTAATATTCTAAATTAAAATAAATAAAAATTTAGTCTTTGAGGCACACAATGTCTGAAAGCACAAGGCAAATGATGTACAAGAGTTTATTTATATTAGTATAGACACACATTGCGCATGGCAGTTAAAGAGTTCTTAATTGATACGAAGTACCAGTACTCCCGCGCGGTAACTAGTACCTGCACGATACAAGGTTATGCTGGAACATTATTGTTATTTTTCCACATATTTGGTTGGAACACTTCTTTTACAGTGCGCAGTTACCGAATGCTAAATTTTGCGGTTTTATCAGCGTGTTGGAACGAATTTTATATTGCAATGCTACAGAATCAAAGAAGAACGAACATTTTCAGTCATAGATCCACAAATATAGCCAGATCCTGTTTCGGCAGTTTAAAGAAGGTAAATAACGTTTTACAAAAGATAAATTCGTGAAATAAAAACACTCAAAATGTGATGCTTATACGCCGTCTTTAAGAGGCGATATAAGCCGTTGCAGAAACCAAATAGCGCAAAAAAGGAATTTGGTAACATTCTAATCTTCGAATATAAGCAAATCTTCGAAGTTGAAACAACATTTTCCCTGTATTTATAGTGATATACAACTAATCATGGCATTTTTTATATTTTTACATTGTGTGTGTGGAATTGCTAAGCATTGATAAGGGATTGCCAAGCACTATTTGGGATTGCTATGGCATTACACCTAAAATTCAAGGATTGTGGCATTACGATGTATAAAATGTTAATAGTGAAATCCCCCTTACATGATGACTTGATTCCAATGTAGATAATGTATTAAATTATTTTGTGTGTTTTTGAGAGACGTTGTTCTTAGGAAGTAGGTAAATTCTTGAAAATAGGTTGTAAGTACAATATATTCAAAAGTTCAATATTTCTTAAAGAGCTAATATCAGATTGCATTTTAGTGATTTAGCTTCCATAAAAAATAATTGACTTTAAAAACCAGTATCCGAATTTTGCAATTAAAGAAGAAAGTACGGTTGTATGGTTTAAAGCAATGTATGTACATACATGTTAACGGCGAATCTAAGTTAAACATACACGGAAACTACAAGATAGTTAAAAATATAACGGGCTAAAATACATACTTATTTCAACCAATAAATTTACGCCGTTGTATGGAAATGCTTATCTCGGTTCAGTTGTTAATCGAAATAAATAGAAAAAAAATTTAAATTTTAAGGAAACCACACCAACATTTTACCGTAACTAATAATTATTATGTAACCACATACTAATAATTAAGATAACCAAACCAACCTTACCATCAATGTAAAAATAGTAGTTTTATCAACTAAAATTAAGTCAATTCTCTTCCAAATCTGAACAAAAGAAATCACAGTTAAAAACGCAGTTTAGGGAACACAACTTCGTGAATTCTAACACGTCCATAGAATATGATAATACCTTTCGTTACAACACGCGTACAAAAGAAGAAGATGGGCAAAAAGAATGTAGAAATAAAGATTATTTTCATGGCATTATAATCATTCCAAAGTGTCTGTCATTTCGTAACAAAGCTTTGCCAAATACGCCTCAACCTGACTTTTTTTTAATGCAGAAGAAGACGTGCGTTACATTTATACTTTCAGCGATTTTCACGTATCTACTACATCGAGAAGCTTTCTGCTATAGTATAGGATTTTAGAATTCCTGTACTTTTTGCTAAGGGAATCGGTGGAAACGTTGAGCAACTGACACGAACTTTAACAGCTCGTTTCAAGATGGAGATTTACATTTCAGATTCCAAACGGGATAAGTCATTATCCATTTCCGCATTACAGGATTTGTTAATTTGGAAGATTAAAGGATCACTTTGGCTTTCTTTAAAATTGTAGATCTCTCATTGCACTGCATCGAGGTTTATTTATTTGAATTGACGGAACAAAATTATTATCAAAGGAGAAACACGTTGGTATTAATAAATAAGCGTAAACAGCTCGCACTTAAACATTTTTATATATGTGTGTATGTACTTGATAAATGTGAGTAAAGAATAAAATCTCTACCACTAGGTAAATATTCGGCGTTGAAAACATCACATGATTGATGTTTATGTCGTTTTATATACGCGCTATAACAATGTCAATCAACCATAAATTCCCTTAACAACGTAATCTTCCGTATCGCAAATACTTCTGCGTTAGGTCCGATTCTGCAAGCCTACCGAACCGGAATGCTGTGATACGTTTTATTACAATTACGATGTAGACGACATTTCGACGAAAAATGTGATATCCTGCAAAGGCAATCGATAATGAAATCTACTGACAAATACATTTCCTAATATTATAAACATCGTTTCTAATATTTATTTGTTGTAAAACCAAAAATAATACAGAAAAGCATTCAGGTTACTTTTGCGTTTAGAATCTAGAAAAATTCCTGACGCTGTTTTCCACGAATGCACATATAAAAGTATATATTTTTGTGAAACAAGTGTTCACTCAGTCAAGAAAATCTTTGTTTTTAAGTTTTTCCAAGATAGTAATATATATTTGCTTCCGGCGGTAAAATGTGAAAGACCATTTTCCAAGTAATTAAAATTTTGAAAAACATCAAAATCTTAATTAAAAATTAAAAACCGTTTGCCAAACAGGTCCTAAGATTTTTGAAAAAATATAAAATGTTTTTCAAAAATTTTATTACGTCAAAAATATCAAAGGAATCCAGAAATATATTAAGTAATTAGTGTACTTGGCATGTAAAAATGTACGTCCGTCGAGATATTATAATATTTCTGCAGACAAATAACATCTTGGCACTAATTTCGTTCCTGGTGTAGACCCCGTGTGTGGTGAGCACCCCTATCCGACGTCAGGTTCGCTTCCTTACGGGGTTTAATATTTTCCAAAATTTCTATTGTTTCATTATATCCGATATATCCAGGAAATCACACATTTTCACATTTCACCGGAGGAAGCCAATGCATATTAATTAATTAATATAGCCCTGGTACCAGAGACGGTGAGCCTTCAGTTGGTCAAACTGCGCTTGGTAGTAGCAACACTTAAGCGACATAAGCAAGTCGATGTTGAACCTATTCAGTAGGTACAACGCTGATTGAAAATCAGTTGCCAAACGTTGCAAACACATGACCTCATGGTGGGAAAACAACAGTGAGCCAATTTTGAAGCAATGTTCGTTAAATGTCGGTGCACAGCAAAAGTAGATAGTTCGCGCAAAAATCAGGTAAGTATCCAAGAACGTTGCCAGCCAATGTTCGGCCAACAGTGCAAAAATGTTTACACTTTCATGCAATGCAAAAATTTCATTACGTTGGAAAGACCATGGAATCACGAATTTTCACATTCCACCGACTTAAGCCAATATATATTAATTAGGTGCTTAATGAACATAGTAATATGTCCGTAGTATCCAGGTATTAAAAAATGATTTCGTTCCCGGCATAGACCGCGAGGTGTAGTGGTTTGCACGCCTGACCAGCAAACGGGAGCCATGTTGTGCTGCAGACAATATATCACACTTATTTAAAAAGCAGATGATATTGCCATACGTCTCCAGTACTTTTAAGATCGCTGGTAATATAAGTCGGACGACAATTTTGTAATCTTTCTATATGACATCAGTATCCGGCTTGGTTACTTCGAAATACTTAGAAATATGCCATCTAATAAGGATCTGTTTACTATACATGTTAAGGGTTGCAGTATTAGTTCTATTAATTCCTTTCTAAGCTAAGCTGATTTCGTGAATGACGCACAAAAGCGAAATTTCACGAAATCGTCGTCAAAATACATATTTCCAATAATAATAGCAAGGTCTGTGGCGTAGTATGGTAAACAACACATATTTCCGTTTATAAGAGTACATTTTTATGTTTTTATGATAGAAAGAGAAGACACAAATAACATGTATACATAATTATGTACATACACTACTAATAAAAAATTCTAAAACTTTATTAACTTAATTATGGACGAAGGCTCTGCTACAAAACATTTTTTTGTAGAATTGAACTGATATCTAAAAATCTCTGTTTGCACTTCCTCATAAACGCGCTTTCGTCGCAGCCCCAGTTTGTTGTCAGATGAAAATTACTTACTTCTTGTACTGCTACTACTAGTTGTCGGTCCAGCTAACCATTAAATGAGCACCTATTTTTTTTTCAAAAACTCATTTTATACAGTTTAAGGTAGAATATAAACAAAACTTTACCACTTGTTCTCGCTAAATGGACAACTTTTTGCTTAGAAAAAGTCACAAGAAAGATATTCTTTCAAATATTTAAAGTACATTTATTTTTAAAAATACTGCCAGCAACATATTCGATATCGACCTGTTTAAATAATTCATGCCAAAATTGTTTAAACAAATCACATAGCACGCACTTCCATATCGCAACGAATATGTTAGATTGATGTAATCAGAAAGTGATTGATTTCTAATTAAAGAGGTGAGAAATAATAGAATCAGTTAGGCTTAAATGATAAAAGCAATTAAAGGCTTCTTTCTTAGGATTTTGGCTAAATGGAATTAGGATTGTAATTTGAGGATGCTTTGGAACTTCATATTTCGCACGCAAGTGTAATTTGTTTGCCGGGACAAAGAATGTATTGAATACATCTACAATATCATTTAAATACCTAATGACATCATCTCCATGTCGCATTTGTTTCAAATTTTCTCTTGAATATTTTCTGAATGATAGGTTTTCATTAATAATATTCCATCCACCTTTACTTGCTATTGTAATGATTTAAGCACTGGTCTGTAAATATTCTTATATTTTTTGCATGTAAGAAATCATCTTCATTCTTAGTAAATATATTAAAAATACTGTGTGTTTATAAAGTTGTTTTATTGTTCTGGAGGATTTATACATTTCGGCTCAAATCCAAGGCTTTCCCGAACTGTTATACTTTAACTATTGGAAAAGCAACATCAATATAGTATTGGAGAAGATATATAAAATAAGAGAAACTTTATTTACAATAAGAAAGGCTTTCCTGCCAATGGAAACAACAATGGCTACTGTAAACGAAATAGAAACGAAATGTGAGTATCTTACCAAAGGCTAACGTATTCCCAAAAAGTATTTACTACTGAACTACTACAATACAACCGCGTACCCTTGCAAATAGAGACACTGCCATCTGGTAGTTTCAAGAGATAGGTTAAGGATAGATATTGGAATATCTAACAGTCTTGTCAAGCATGTTTATTTCGTTTTTCTACTTGTGTTTATTTGTTTGTTTCCTGTATTTCACCTATTTTGTTTATTTAAATGTACCTTTATTTATATGACTTTGCATATTTAGTAAATACATTACATACATCCTAATCTGTGCACCAAAATCCTTTAAAATTCACTTATATTGATGTTTACTACATCAGCAACCTTTAATATCGATTCGCTTGTTCTAAATCTTACCAAGGAGAGAAAATGATTTGAGTGATTGACTTTGAAGACAGAGATACACTTGATATGAATTTTAAAATTAAAACTCATGCATGTTGATTCCGAAATAGTTTTTCTTGTGCTCGTATTCTTTGCATGAATGGGATTTCCTACATTAAACCATTGTCGTTCGAAAACGATTAAAATCATATTTTTTCCCAATCTGAGGATTTATTTCTCTGCGTGTGCAACAGTGAATTGACAAAGGATTTTAGTTAGCAATAGCTCTTTGAAATAGATAGAAGCTTTCAAATGGGACGAACAACGAAAATTTTTAGGTAAATTGCAACAAATACTTGTTACTAGATATGGATTAATGGCAATGTTTAATCCCTATTAGCAAATGCACTCGAACAAACACGCCTGTTAGGTAATATTTTGTCCATCTCACTCCTAGGTTATCCTACTCTGACGCACTGCATTGAAAAGGCAGCACTCGACACACATTCCTCGTGTTAGCTTTTAAAATTGTACTATTTTAATGAATATTAGTTATCATCTCTTAATTATACATGTTAGAATACCTTTTTTTGCGCTTTAACTGGGTTAATACTGAATTGGGCTATTTAGCTTTAAACGCTGAAAATAATATAAGAAATGGCCATTATTAGACAAAACGAATCTAGTTTTCATTCCAGTGGAACTGGTATAGAAAAATACTAATTTCTAGCAACTCACAAGAAGCGGAAATTGAAAAAATCTTAGTTGCTCTAAAATCATATGAAATTGATTGATCGCACTTTGATTGCTAACACCAATCAAGAAACATATAAGAAGAATATTTAAACTAATCGCTAATCATACTTACTCCAGTGGTAGTCCAAATTTAACGACAATTGCAATACTTCGTCAAGTTATACATGGCTGACATAATAAAAAAATCACTGTCAAAAACCAATATGCTGTCGATATTGAAATAAATAAGTTGATCATGGCAAAAAGAACCCAAGCGTCATATGAAAATTTCGAGTGCAGGTGTGGTCGTAGCTTCTACCGACGTTTCGTCCTCACTCTTATGTAACATCTCCAGGGCTGTTACTGCGGACTGAATGAATTGTGCCGGTTGCTAGGAGATTTGATCAGTTGGGATTTGTAGGTATGATCCAAGGGGTAGCCATCGTCGCGATTTTAATTACTGAGATATTTGAAAAATTATATAAATTCACGGATATATTGATAATCAGGTTTCAATTTTACAAACGTAGTCCATTATCGTAATAAATTTGTTAGTTAATATAATCATCTTTTTTTGTTTTTTTAACAAAACGAAGTCAACAAACGCAATTTATTGACTTAATCTTTTCGGTGTAGATTATATGAAGACGTATAAAACTGAACGCGATAGATGGGACTACAACGAGGCGCTACGAGAAAGAGGAAACATGCGATGCAAAAAAACGGTCATTTTGAAGTAGCAACTTGATGAGTACCAACTTGGTAGAAATATTGATATTACTAATAAACGAGGTTGTAGGATAAATCGGGGAAGTATGCTGGTCCAGAAAAAAACTCCACTTTGTTGATGCCGATTTAAAAGTTTGCAAGGATCCATTCAAAGCGAGTGGGTTGTGTTTTTTCGCTACAAATTTAAATTTAAGACGGCATCTCTCACACAAAATTGGCAAAGTTGCTAGTTAAGGTACAAGGTATGATGGCATGTATATTAATATATTTTTGTTAGAAAAATGCCTACAAATTATTTAAAAAAGTGCGGGTCATATAGCGGTTGGACAGAGGAACATTTAAATTCCACTGTAGAAGATATACATATCTCAAAGAATGCCTGCTTATGAGGCTTTAAAAAGAAGAATAGAAAAGAAAACGGAATGTAAGAGGTATAATATAATCAGATAACGTATTAGAAATTGAAGCTAAGATAACATAAACTACTCATATTAAAAAACTACCACGTTGTAAAAAGGATATCAAGGCAACAATTAGAACGAATTCTAGCAGAAAATCAATTATTTGAAAATCTGTTCAATGTTTATAATATGAATAACACTGGACCTCAGCTTTATTGTAAACTGGCTATGGCAGTAGTAGAAAAGGGTCCAAAGGCAGTAATGAATGTAACAGCACAAGAAGAAGAGGAGACAACTACGGTTGTAATACAGAGGATCAATTTCTTCCATCTGTTAGAGCCTACAAAGGGAAAAACAAAAAAGAAACATAATTTGAAGGTAATATGCTGCCTAATCCGTTCAGAACTGTTTTCATCTAGCTTAAAGACCATTTTGTTCCACGTTCCAAAAATTCCCTGAAAAGTTTGTGCTAATTTTGGATTGGAACAATTGGCAAAGCAGCTTCTGTGCTCTCGTAGAAATCTGATCTACAGGTAAACCTGTTATAATTTATTAGCACATAAAGTTCCAAGTATAAGTAATTGATTTTTGTCAATAAACCAACTTTAGGTAATCAGTTGGAACCCTGACTTGTATAACCTGGACTAGCGCCATGTGCTGCTTCACCGTATATTGGCGAAAGTGCACAGCTGATATCACCCATAAAAGCAATCTCGATAAGTATGTTTAATGAAAACGAATCTATTGAAGCTGTATATGACAGAAATAGAGAGGCTTCGAGAGAAATTCTAAATGAAGTGTCACCTCTGCCGGAACAGTTTGAGAAAGATGGATATATATATATATGGAGATATTTGGAACATTTTGACTATCAAAGATCCTAAAAAAAAAAATAAAACCATTTAGAAGCAAAGAAAGGAAACAGCCAAAGCGGAACTAAAAAGGATCTTCCACCAGAGGTTTCATCAAAAGAGACCAAGAACATTTGTAAAGGATATAACGAGGAATAACTAAGAATTGCTTTTCTAAATTCTTTTTTTAAAGTAGTTATATCAACTTTTTCCAGGAATAATAAAGATTTACTTTATTTTTGATATGAAAATCGGTCTTTACCTTATGAATTTTTCTTTCAAGGAAATGTGAAAAAAAAACAATGTATGGCATATATCTTATTAAATATACGAATACACTAAAGATTCTCATAAGTAAATACGTTCTTTAAATGAATAGCTTAACAAAAACCTTTAATAGTCATTAAGTTAAAAGCATCTTGAGATAGTGCCAATTACGAATAAAGTAGCTATTGAAATATTTTTCAATTCGATAATAAGGACCATTCTCTCTGTCGTTATTGGAGCAGGTATCGTCTATTTGATAGAACGAAAGCTATGTATATACAAATAGAAAAAGAGGATAGCAAGTCGAAAAATAAAAGTTTCGCCAAGCTGAACGTTTTCCGTTTTAACTTCTACAAACCGATATCAGCACTTGCACAATGTGAAACTAAATCGAATTATGGCTGATTGGATGAGCTCCGCTCCAAAATAATCAAATTCGGATCTGCAAAATTGATAGCAGACATAAAAATTAAGACAATCAAATATAACTTGGAAAAGATGGGCTCCCAACGTGATATTTGATTTGGTCTAGACGACTGTTGAGATATTTCGGGCTTTTCTGAGATTACACGAGGCAAAAACATCTTTAATGTTTACTTTAAATAAAGCACAAAGGTTCTGTGAAATAAGCGGCGTCATAAGGAAATTTGGAATTAATCTTCATGTTATCTTAGTCTATATATCTTTATATTTTATTAATGTATAATTCATTTATTCCATTTCCAAACTGCCTACTTTTATTGTATAAATTGTTATGAAAAGATGTATTAAAGTGGAAAAAATACTAGCTTCTAATTATGTTCCACAGATGGTTCTATCGGATTTACGTCCGAAGTTTTTCATGGTCACTTAATGGTATTTGAATATCACTGAGAACATCCGCTACATCTTCAGCCACGTGAGGTCAGACTTAATGACTTAAATAAAAAATCCACTCCCACAAAAGGCATTACGTTTTCAACTAGAACGTTCCCGAGATAAAATCCCTTAGACGACTAATAAACTCAATTCAATTCGTAATTGAATAACCCACCCACACAAACGAGGTTTAGATTTTATCAGAATTGGACAATGTATTGCTTAACTTAAGGTCACTTTAAATTATCAAAGAAGTACAGTTTGTTTGTAGATTTGTAAAAAAATGCACAAAGCCTATTATTCAAATCCTCCATAGACATACATACGCACGCATTAAAATATATATCTTTGGATTCATTATATTCCAGGTCCATGAGTCTATCCAACGACCAGCTATATACTGTAAACAGCAACTGCTAGTTTCACCACATCCGCTTAACTAACTCCATCTTCCCGGATTATTACAGATGGAAACCATCGGAGTGTATCTGTTGTATACCACAAAGAAATGCTGCACTTTCTATGTTTTGCGTCAAGTAAGTCCATAGAATCCGCAAAATAAAAGCGAGAGTAGAAAGGAAACGAGAAAGAACGATATTAATTTATTTTCGAGTTACAATTTAAACGTCAGCATATAATCATCAATCTTTGGGATCGTTTGTCTCTTGTCGCCGGACTCAAGTAGACGAAAGCTTCCAGGACCTGCAACCCTCACTCACTACTTTACTACTAGATTCGCCATTCGCTGCTGCGTTCAGAAAGGTGGAAAAATTGTCAATTTTTTGGATTAATTCACTTCAAGGCGGGAAACTAAACAAGAAGTGATAGATTGTATATCTACCCTGTCCTATGCACTTGATTAAATGCATTGCACTGAGTAAAACATATAATGATTAGTTCCGATGATGGATTAATTACGTCGACTTCTAAAGCTTGTTCTAAGAGTACTGCTATTGATTATATAGTTTCCTAAGTTAATAAATCAAGTAAGACAAGGTTATCTCCGATGCATTCCTTTAAATTCAGTTACTTTGAATGTTTTCTAATTAAATAAGTTTTTTTTTCTTCCACTCATGTATATGAGATTTTGCTACATAATAAACAACTGAAAAATATTGAATTGTTCCGTTCTACTTTCGCGCTCCTTGGACCTTAATGCATATTATGTGTAGCTTGTTCATAATAGGGTTTCAACTTGGCTCGCACGTTTTTGTTGGTATAGAGCAAGCAATAGCTACTATGCGTTCCTTTAGATCATAATATCACGAAGTTTCGTGATATACACGCATTGCTTGACCATTACTCATAGCTAGTTTCCGGATATTCGTCGCGCGGCCAATGTTCTAGCATGCATAGGGCTATACATCGGTATACGGACACAGCGCGGCTTGTCTTTTTAGCAGATGTAGCATTGTATGCAACTACAATGATGTATAAGTGTATCATGCATTCAACGCTATATCTGTATTAAATTGTTGGAATTTTTATACATATGTACTACAGGGGCATGCTGGTGAACGTAGAGAACATTCTCTCACGATGTATCTCAAATAAGCCGTTCAGGTGTCTGGGAATCTGTAATGAATAATGTACACATGCTCCATCTTGTTAAAAATAACCTCTTTGTAAAGAGTCAGAGGTAAATTATCTTCTAAACGTCCCCAAAATACAAAAATCTTAAAGCAACAAGATTTGTTGAAAATGTGTGCCCACGAAATTCAGAAGAAAACATACAGTGTGAAAATTGATAAATAAGATAAAACACAATTAAAATGTTGGAAAAGTTATAAACTGAAAAAAATAACATTTAATACAAGTAATGTGATCGATAGAGATTTTTAAATCACTGAATTACGAAGCTCAAAACGCAGCATCAATCATGCCTTACATAAAATGTATTTTAGTAACGTGAAAGTTTTAAGACTATGAACAAGTACAAGTTTCGCTTACTGAGATATGGGTTGAATCAATCAACATCCCAAACTATGAATTTCAGGTCCGAGATTCAAGAAATACATGGTATTCACTCATATTTATGTCACTTAGATAAAAATGAACATTAAATCAATGGGTAGAGTTGTGTTTCAATTTAGTAATATGGTACTTTAAAAATTTTTTAGTCTGTATATTTTCTTTCAAAATTCGCGCACAGGTCTTCAACAGTCTTCACTCATCAATCGAGACTCTATAACACGTACTACGCTGTATTGTCATCTATTTTAAATTCAGAGATTTCACTATTTAATTGTATAATTAAATTTGATATCTTAACTGCTATTAAATTTTAATTCACAAAATGGTGCTCCGTTCGTTTCATTAACTAATACTAATAACAGAACGATATCCTAAATATTCAAAGTGATACAGCATTTATATTATTTACCCAAAAAATGTTGCTTGCATAAGTACTATGTATTACGTAATTACTTAAGCCGTCTTATTTCTCGCATATTTAAGATTTGTAACATTTGTAGATTTCAACAGTCGTCACATGTGCAATCTTACATTCCTTTTGATTTCAGAGCGTTTTCATAGTACTTTTCATCGCTTCCAAAGACCCTGGTAATCCATTTATACGGAATAATGTGTCTGTCCACCCTAAAATTAGGCAGGAGCCTGAAATAATACCTCACTGATCAATGCTATTATATCTGGATTTGTCTTCGAACTTTCTTTGACAGCAGATAAGGTCAATCAGATACCCTCTCGGTTTAGCAGGATCCAGTCAAATAACCTTAGCGAGGATTCGATGACTCACTTGAACAAATTTATGGCAACTCTTAACTGGACCGACGTTAAATTGCTTTTCATACGGTTACATGTACAGGGTCGAATACTTGTCTCACTCACTCGTAGGTTAGTTAAGTCCTTTGTTCTCTCGTAAAGACAAATGAAGGGATTTGCACTTACTTTATTGAGAACGTGTCTACAGAAACAACCCCAGATACCGGATGTTAAGGAAAAAAAATTATGGAGAGGAACTTTATACATTTTCATACAGCATAGCCGAAAAGAATGAAGATGATTAGTGGAAGCCACACATAGTGGAACATTTTGAAATATGTTAAACGAAGAAATTTTACTGCGAATTATATTACAATGTTTTATACCAGGAAAAAAAATAATAGTAGATGATTTTTAGAATTCAATTAGATTTAGGATCTGTAAAGTTCGGTGTTTCTAGAACATTATTTCGACAATTTAAATTCAGATAGATAACAATAAGTGAAATTTAACGAGTATTAAAATGTCCTTGTGCTCTTGCACCTGCAACGGATACTGAGGTTCTTAAGATTATGACTATTTTAAAAATATGGGGCTTCTATCGGCGTATCCTTTAACAATAATTGTTAATCTGTCAATTACTTCTGGTGTTTTTCCTACACTTTGGAGAAAGACTAAAATTTGTCCGATTTATAAAACAGATCACATTTGTCTCCTTTCCAATTATCGTCCAATATCCACCCAATCACTACCCCTTCAAATTTTGCAAAAGTTTACGAAAGGATCATTTATTCTTCTATTTATAATAATACTCATCTGTCTCCCAATCAGGACGCCACCATCACTGGTCACTCTACAGCTACCAATTTGACGA
This sequence comes from Oryctes borbonicus, assembly GCA_902654985.2. Classification (NCBI taxonomy): domain Eukaryota; kingdom Metazoa; phylum Arthropoda; class Insecta; order Coleoptera; family Scarabaeidae; genus Oryctes; species Oryctes borbonicus. Next base: position 6,294,914 of record LR736859.1, on the reverse strand, counting down.
GTCTCACACAATTTGGTGGTAAAGCGTTGGATGGACGTAGACAAGTGAATTATATTTATACGGACCTGTCAAAGGCTGTTGATACAATAGAGCACCCACTGCTTCTCTCTAAGTTAGATTCCTTTGGTTTTGTTCCATCTGCTATTGGCTTAGTAAAATCATGTTTAAGTAATCGTGAGTGTTATGTCTCTTACAACAGCTTTACATCCTGAGAATTTGTTTTACATACAGTAGTCCCACATGTTCTAACTTGGGCCATCTTTTATGGAGACCTTTCCAGGATTATTGTTACCTGAAGATACATTATTTCCTGAATAAAATCTGAGGAACAGAGATAGTGTCCAAAAGACGAAACCTATCTATACAAAGCCATGTTAGGCAACCATCGGTAGAGCGCCATCGTAACCTCATTGTTTCTCAATGCACGTAACTGAATAACGCTAACCACACTTTGTAGTATGTGCAATATGCTGTAATATCCTAAGAATGTAGAATTCTAAAAGAGAGGAAAACTATTATATTCTTGCCTGATTTTATGTTACAAATTCGCCATATTTATTTTTTTAAGAGCAATACGTGAAGGAAGTATAACAAACATATACAGGCATACAGTTATCATCTTAAGGTTTCCTTATGTTAACCTATACTCTCACAGCACCTTTCGCTTCAATATCAGTATTCAATATCAACATACCCTTCTGGAAGACCTTGAATGCGTGACATAAACTGCTAATATTCTGAAATTAGAGTTTATTCTTTTACTTTTACACACTCTAATCGCCTTTAAAATTTAGTAATAAATGCAAACTAGGACGTAAATGTCGGAAACGATAACACTACTAAAAGTATCCAATTCGGTAAAATAAATCAATGTAAACAAAATAGAGTGAAAAATTAAAAATTAAAAATTCCTAAAATATTTCTGTAAAACTTTATAATTTGTAATTTATAATTATAATTTGTAGCTAATAAATAAATATCCAAGCGATATGCGCCGCATGTACATTATCAAACAACTTGACTTTACAGATGCTTTGGTAAAATACTCTAAAATTGCCGACCTTAAACTTAATACAGTGCTTTACTATATGTACATATTTTAGTAAAATATTCGCTAAATAGTTCTCCCACAAAAGTTAAAATACACTGGCTGCAATTAAAAATGCACCACTCCGAAATTGATGATTTTATTAAAATTCTACAAGTGTAAAGGCAACTTACACGATTGCTTATCATATTGCATTGGTCTAGGTTATTTTTCAGCATGTTTAGCCAGATGTTTCGCACATATCTTTACAGGAGCCTTATTCAAGCAGTGGTGAGTGATACTTCGCAGAACCCGCACCTTATAAACAGTAAAGCCCTTCGAACGTGGCCGGATTATTGAATTATATAATGAATTTATCTATTAACACTCTAAAGTTGATACCTTAAAGTGCTCTGCAGTGGTTCCCGCTTTTAACAGAGGTGATTCTCTCGATTGAGAATTATAGATTTTTGGTTGGATGATGTCTTCCTTCCGACATAGAAGATTAATTGTTAGAATTGGGAATATCAGATCACAGGAATCCAATACTCATATAGGTATGCCGCAAGGTAGCGTTTTGGGGCCTTTAATTTTTTTGCTATTTATAAATGACCTGCTCGAACATATTCCTTATGATAAAGTGTTTCTGTATGCTGATGACTGCAGCATTACTGTGTCTGATAGAGACATTAACTCTCTTAATTTAAAGAGAAACGCCGTAATGAAAAGTTTCTCTGATTGGTGTTACGAAAATAAATTAGTTACTAACCATAGAAAAACAGTCACAACGGAATTTTATAATATATTTAAAAAACTATCTCTCTAATAATATTGACTTTAGTAATCAAAGCATTTGCATTTCTAAACAATGCAACCTATTGGGTACTTTCCTTAATTGCAATCTTACCTGGTGTCTCGATCTTTAATCGCAACTTAAAACAATATTTAATGGAACGAAGCTGTTACAACGGATCGCAATATGAATTGATTAGTGAACGAGTTTGCAAATACAGGCGGTTTGTTTTCCTTGCTTTGCTTCCAAACAACTTAAAGACCAATAAAAATTCTATTCTATACATGGAGGCGGTGTTAGTTTCAGGGAAATTGCGCGTAGACTTAGTCGTAATCATTGGACTGTATTACGGTGTCGGAATTTGTACTGTTGAATTGAACTGTAAATCAAAGTAAAGCACGTACGCAGGCTCAGGCGCAACCAGAAAAACCACCCTCGGAGAAGATTTTCCTTCCAAGCCCTTAGTTGTACAACACCGGTTTCAATCGGTAACATTTTGTACTTCTGTTTTGTTGAATTTTCTTTCATTTAGATGTATATAAGTAGTATAAGCATTTTTGATACTGATGAACATTATTTTGCCCAAATTTTTTGGTGGTGCATTTTTAATTGCGACCAGTGTAATATGTAACTAGAACACCTTACTATTTGAAACCAGAACTATCTTAAATTTCTTAGAAGTAAGGCTTCCGCTAATTAACTTTTAGTTAGCCGAGTAGTGAACACGAAACCTAGTCGAGACGAAAATTACGAAACACCGCAAAGTTCGCACAAATTCGAATAAGTTTACCACAATACAAAGAGCTAAACAATTTAATCACAATCAGAAAAAGAGGTACAGGAGAAAAGTGAAACTCTGTTCTTAGAGGTATAGATATTCGATGTATTGGAGGAGCTTCGTAACTACGATTTTGGAAATCGTATATATAATTTTGCTTCATAAATTTCCTACTTAAAAAGGCCAATGTGCATAAGTATAACGACTATCGTCCTGTACGTGAATTCTCTAGTCTATTTGAAAATAAAATATTGTGCCATTAAATATTCCTGGGAAATAGAACGTGACAAATAGTTCGTGCCAACACAAGTTGCTAAATAAAAATGCTCGGATCTTTTATACATGCGATGGTTGGAAAGTGCTTTAAAGTGGAGAAACGGTAATATACGATTCAAACGGTAGAACTAAGCACTAGCAACAGAGGCGGTAGTAGTTCGCTGTCTTTGTCCGATAGTATTTCTTCCCTCTAACAAATTCGCGATATATCTCTTTATTGATCAAGCTGCAAAGGTATAGGTCGTTTCTTGTTACTAATGCACTACGGTACTATATACAGACATGTATAACGTACGCAATATTTTTTATAGTATGCCTCATTTCAGAAGATCGTTTCCCTCTTTAATAACCCATTTTTAAGTATTTGTTTGACTTGTTTAGGTTGGAGGTAATAAAATAGAATGAGACTCTTGAAGCCAAGGAATTTTATGTAAAATGAAGCGTCGGTAACTGAACTATAACCTCCAACAATATTGCTGAACTAAGAAATCATGTTAAAACTATACTAATTTATGCACCTTTTAGGTCGCGGAGAACTAAGGTAAAGACTACAATTTATGGATCCTAAATCTGGATTGATTAAAATTAGTTTTTTTCTTTGTAAATTTTCCGAGCGTCATGATAATTTATCTGTACATTACTGTTTACATGCTCAATTAATTTTATAACAGTGATACAGACTCTGGGGGTGAGATTGCACTGTTTTTTGCTTTAATAAATTTTTAAATTACGGAAAAACAACTGTCATAAATTATATCATTGTGTCTGCCTTTGATATGTTGTGTTAAAGGTTCTGTGCAGGTCATAACAAAAACTTTTTCTTTACATTTTTATCTTCAATAGAGTCTCTAAAGAAATATAAAAGAGGTGGCACACAGGTTTTCGGCATACGCAGGACGTGATTTTAATTTATTATTTCGAGGAGGGAATGACAATCAGTGCCCGAATCGACATTGAACTAAAGACCCCACATATCGAAGAAGAAGATTCTGTGTCATCATGATAACGCCCCAGCCTACTCATCGGCAATTAGGTCAGTTACGGTACGAGTTGGTGTCGCATCCACCAAATTCGTCAGATTTGGCCTCCAAACTTAAAAAAAAAGGTCTTGGCGGCCGTTGCCGAAACAAAGGCCTATTTTACAGAAATATACCAATCCAACATCGCAGAATTAAGTGTATACAGAAAGACCAGTCCCGAAAAGATTTTCTTTTAAACCGCTTGATTATGCACCACCGGTTTTAGTCAGTAACATTTTGTACTTTCCTTTTGAATTTTGAATTATTTTTCATTTACCTGTTTATAAGTAGTATAAGTACCTTTAATGCTAATACACATTATTCTGCAAAACTGTTTTGATTATGCATTTTTAATCACAGCCAGTATACATAACGTACTTAAAGAAAAGGGAAAACAACAAAAAATATTTTTGCTATTACTACAAATTACAGAAATATAAATGAGAAAAATTGTATGTACGACAAAACGATACCAAAGTAATAATATACCAACAATTATAATAAACGAGAAAAATAATAGTAAATAACAAATTTCTACCTTTCATAAAAAAGTAATGATAAATTTGGAGAATTGGATTTTCACGAAACTGGATGGTCGTTTTCTGGGTAGTTGGCATGTGCACTTTGAAATTCATATTTATTCTTAACATTTTTCTAAAGAGGGCACCACCCATTGAGAGCTGCCGCACTGAAAAATTGTAATAATGAAGACTAATTCGAAAACGAACATCACGATCTTTTAAAAAATTCGGTATGAATTTTTAGGTTTTTTAAGGTTAACAATTTTTATGAATGAACGACGTTTCCTACAAATCGAGAGATACTTACCTAACGCCTACGGATTCGACCGTCGATGAAAGTAATGGTCGCGCATCATACAGTGTGCTCGGAAAGCGCAATTTGGCGTACACTCATCAATAAAGCATAAATTACTTTATACAGGTAAGGAACATTTTAAAGTAAATTAAAACAATAAAAACTGTTGAGTTAAAATAGTAAGTAACAATTGAAATATTGCTGGCCGTTACACTGAAGATCAGTACCAATTGTTTGGGAAAATGCGAACAGCGTCTCGATTCCATCGTGTGTTCTTCTTGCATATTGCCCACATTGTACCCTACAACGGAAATACGCGAAGAAACCGAATCGTTATCCCCGTCCTCCCGTTTACGTCATCTCCCACCGCTACTGCTGAGTATATAAACCCAGCGTCCTTTCAAATGACCCGATATAATTAAAAATATTACACTTCTAAATACTTCTTAACCACAACACTCAGAAAGAAGAACTACTTTTAAAGACGTCTATCTTCTACAATCCAAGCTAATAATCCTGAATTACCTTAGCGCTCGTTCCCTTATTTATTATCGATGACATTTGTTAACTTTCACCCAATGATAGGTTACGAAACGATTTTCATTTGAAATGTTTGTAATTCTTACAATGAAGTTATATAATTTTAATTTTTGAAAATTAAGGATCGAGAGGATACAAGGCAAAAAAGAGTTGTGTTCTCGTTTTTCTGAGATCATTATGGGCTGCATATATATGATCTCAGCCTGAAGCACACTTTGCTGCACAATGCACAACACTATAATGTTACAACTAGCGTCTAAGAATCTAAGAGAGATCTGCATTCAACGCTCATATCTCCCACATATCTCGCCTAGCGACTTTGTCTACCTATCGAAAGCCCCTCTAGTGGTAGAAAGTTCGATTTAAAAAAAAAATCTTTTCTGGCCTAATTATCTTTAGAACGTGGATGGTAGAAGAATATTGTAAGTTCGGTTAACGACGATAGTGGTGAAAACGGACAATTACATCTTCCAAATTCTCGGTAGAGTTTCACGTTGTAGTTGGTGTAAAACACAATTGAAGAGCACTGAATAAGAATATATTTTAAATAGTAAAAATCCTCAAAGGTGTCTGTGGGAATAAAACCATCGCCAACACGATTAAACAATGGCATTAAATGACGCTAATTTTATAATGGATTTTCAGCCTATCATCCGGGTAACTCGTGTCGAAGTACATCTTCAACTAAAAGGTGTTAAGTTGAAGAATTCAAATTGAAAGAGTGTTTTAGAGACATTCCCGAATTCCATGACCCTAAATTTCATCTAAATAATTTCCAAAAACCATAAAATTTCGAAATTTTATCAACATTTTCCCTCGTAAAACATTGCATTACATATTCTATTTTTAAGCAATGTGCTAACGTTCAACCGTGCTCCATAATGGTATAATTTTCTGAAAAGAATAGAGAACTAGACAATATACGAGAAGAAGGCATGTGTCATCTGTGCTACCGTATGTGTATGTCCAACGATTCCAGTAATCAGTTTAACATATAGACTGCATATGGATTTAACCATCCTGTATTCGTACTGAATGTTGCAGAATGCATTATCTTTTGTCTGTCTCACACATTTCAAAATAATATTAACCTATTCAGAAAGATTTTTTATAAAATTACTATCAAGAATAAATTACTGCACCCCGTATAAACCATTAAAACTTGAATTAACCAACAGCTTCTTCAATTCAAGTTGCATCGATTTCACAAACTTGAAATACACACGACAGTTGCTACGTTTTCTTAACAGCAAACGCATTAACGAATACAATAGTACATACACAATAAGCAATTTTCGCTACAAATACAGTTAAGTTGTTAATAATAGTATCAGACACACTCGCATGGCTGCTCAGTAGGAAAGGCTGAATGATTTTCAGTCCAGTACAGATTATCCGTCCGAAAACGAAGACAATGTCTGTTACTACGCTTTAGGCACACTGTGTTTTATCATTCGCAGACATTAGGGGAGACGTTGTTTCTCTCCGAATGCATCAATGAGTCTGTGATGGCACGTTTTGTCTATCAACGATGTTACTGGTATCCAATACTCTCGGCTAACACTCATGCCACCCTGCTAATCCCACGATATTTTTTCGGGATTATTTTTTTAATACAATTTGTATATTTCGTGGGATAGAATCATCAATGGTTATTTACGTTTTAGGGCTAGTTGTTTGCATTACATCAAATCAATAGACGCTACACTGCTAAAAATAATATAATAACAATACAGTACTTGTAGTAATATAGATTAACATTAAAAACTAGTAGACACTCACACAAGATTCTATTGGGTCAAAGGTCACAATGGAATTGAGCAAAGCATGTGTACTTATCCTATCTAGATTAGAAAATTTACCTTTTTTGAAAACTTAAAACTTTTTTAAAGATGTAAACAAATTTTCATGTGTTCTTTCTTATAAATTGTTCTTCACGCGAACTACTATGAACCAAAAACGAATAGTGGGTGAAAATAATTGTTATCAATAAAGAAGATCTTCGCGCCAACTTCCACCAAATGTAAAATTATCCATTTAATTAAAACTAAAAGTTTTCGACAAGAAAAGTGTTTGCAAGTAAAGGGTAACAGAGCATCCAATTTTAAATTAACCTATTGATTTATCAAACAAACATGTTGAGATTAATTACGCAATGCAATGTGGACCAAATGGCCGCCGTGACTGTTTTGTCATATCCTGGCCCATTTGATCAAATTTGCGAGGACTTTCTCCAAGGCGCAATTACGAGAAATTACGCGGTTTCTGTTCTTAGTTCATTGTTTGCGGTTTATTAGCATAGACTTGATAAAACCCCCGAATAGAAAATAGGAGTCAACTCCTAAGATCTGGGCAGCCAATTAGTGGCAACATTTCTGGAAATCACATGACCAGAAAAATGTTACCTTAACAAATCGATAGTTTGCCTTGCTGTATGAAGTGTACCACCATCTTATTGAAACCACATTTCTTCGAAGTCCGTATCGTTCAATGAATCACACAAAGTGCAATATCATGTCACGAGATCGTACTCCACTTACAAAAAATTATGATCCAAGTGTGCCTCCAGTAGTCCGCACCAAACAGTAGTTCTTTGTTGATACATTTGCTTCTCATGAAGATCTTCATTGACCCAATCTGACAATTTTGCTTGTTAAAAGAACCTTCCAGCTTGAGGTTCATTAATAAAGATTATGTTTCTACAAAAACTGTCATTCCATCACCCATTTGGCGAGTTGTAAGTTACAAATGGTCTGGTGGCATGAATTCCTAAGTCCATTGAACTTTGTAAGGGTAGAGGTGAAGGTCTTTTATAAGAATTCGTTGCAAACCAGTTCTGCTAACATTTTTTGATTCTTATTGGTACTCCGACTACAATAATTTTGGGAGGCCGTACTGACGAGACGCAGTAGAGCTTATTTGTTCATAACAGAACGAGTCTCCTCAAATTGCTTAATTAAATCTTGTGTAACTATTAATAAAATATGGTTATCAAAAATTTTGCGAACAGTGTTCGCAAAACCTTCGCCAAATTTGTTTTAACAATAACAACATGCCTGCAAATGATATGCAAATGTTAAACGTTGGGGTTGCCATATATAAAAGAAATGCCAAACAATAATGCTGGACTAAACTCTTTATAGGAACTTTGCGTTAAAACATAGCTTTGTTTATTTAAATCTTATTACATTTTTTTAACAGTTCTCCAGTGTTAGCTCCAACAACAAATCCCACGAAAGTATTATAATTGTTACGTTTGACGTTCAACAATCGCCATATTAAAAGCAAACAACCTTCCTTGCTAACAACAAACAAGGAAGTAAATGATGAAGTGGGACTTAAATAAAATATTTACGTACTGGATTGTAGGTGTAAAAGGTATGTTTAGTTAGCACCTGCGGTCCACTTAGTGATTTATTAAAGAGCCTTAGCTGAACAGAAAACGGCGGTCCTTGGCGGCGTTCCGTGTTGACAAAGTAAATGATCTATGAGCAAAGTGCCCCGAGTCTTCAGGTTATGAATCAACACTCATGATATCGTACGCTATGTTCTTGGTGGGTGTATATCTAAGGGTATGGAACCGCAGGAAAAGTAACAATTTTCCAAATAAAATGGAAAAAAAGGAACAGCAGGAACTCGGGATAGTGACGTACACTGTTTCTGATTTATCGAGGTATTATTTACCGGACTTTATTCCAGCATCTGCCTTGCGCGATGCAATCGCTAAAATTTCGGGATATAAACATTGTGCGCGCTCAGATAAAATTGTTGTGTACATTTTCTGCAACAACTGCGTTTCGGGCAACACGTATTAATGGGTGCCGTATATCATCCGCGTTGTGTTCGGCAAAATTTCCTTCCCCGAAATAAAAACAGCATAAATCCGCTGTGACATAGAAATGCAGGAGCGCCTTTTAAAAACATAAACTTGCAGCAGACTTCGGTAAGGGCGGTAAACAAATCAATATTGCTGAACGTGCCTAAAATATTCAGAAGAATTTTGTGATATTTTGCAAATAGTGGAATATTTATTTAACCTACAGATCAACCTTTCAAAACTGAAGCGGTAATTTCATTGTCCAAAACAGGAAGTTTAGTCTTCAGGAAATCCTATAAAGTTTTTAAATGATCTTTTAATGCAAATAGGTCCTCCTGTAAAATATATTCAGAATCCAAACAATAAATAGCACTTTATAATAGACCCAATTGTAACTAAAGATGTTCACTATATAATTATAATAAAATGTGAAAACTTTTTTTCCTTTTATTCTCTTTAACCTGCTTTCTTCTAAATTTAATGTTTAATTATTCTTTTTAAGTATGCCGGTTTTTATTTAATTTTGTTATAAATTTTAAAATGTCATTAACGTTTCGGAATTTATTCCTTTTCCAAAATTACGACAATAAGCCTGTACAGGATACAAATTAATCACTCTAGATGTTATGTCTTTATATACATACATACATTCCCATTGATTTAACAATGCAAACTGTTAAAGGAAAATGGAATGAATTAAAATTAAATATGTATACATTTCCCCAAAATGAATTCATTGAAGCAATAACACTATGTTTAAACAGAACTTATTTCTAATTCAAAAAGAATTTGTGTACACAAATCTTTGGAGCCATTATAGGTTCACCAATTTCAGCAATTATAGCAAACCTTGTAATGAAAAAACTTAAGGATAATTTTTTTTTATCTAAAATTTCACACAAAAATGGAGAAATATGTACAGATTGGTTTGCTAAACCAAAACATTGTGGAAGATACGTAAATTTACTATCTCAAGCACCAATAACTTATAAAAACAATGCATTAAACAGCTTAATAGATCGGTACATTGCTTTTTTAGAAGAAAATTTCGAACAAAACATCGAAGAATATTTTAAAATGTTAAGGAGTAACTATCGAATTAATTCTATAAATAGAAATATTAAAACAAGAATTATAAAGAAACCTTTAATAATCAAAACAACTACCGGAAAATTTACAAATATTTTTAAAGAAATATAAAAAAAAATTAGCTGATATGCCAAAAAATTCCAACAAGTCATTTATCACAAAAGCGAATAAACAAACAAATACTATTTACAACATCAATTCCCAAGAAAGCGAAGATGTCTATATTAGTCCATCAAAACAATACTTCGAAAAAGGAATTTATACAGATAAACGAACGTAATCAGAACGGAATCACAAAAACGCAATAAATAGCAAAAATTTTGTTAACTTGATAAAAAAAAATAACAAAAAGATAGTTTGATCAAGAGCGTAACGCCCATGTGTGCGTAATACATAGTCCTAAATATTACACACATATAACTATATGTACAAACAACCAGTTGTTTTGCGAAAAGGAAATGAAACAAAAAAGGCGTACTATGACTATTATACTAATATAATATAATATTAAAAGATTATTAAACAAATTTATATTTTTCAAAAGCAACATAAAATAAAATAACATAAAATATTTCTGTTACAGGCTTATTATTATTATAACTTTAAAAGAGTAATAGAAAACTAATTCCGAAACCTAAATGACATTTTTAATTTAAAATAAAATTAAAAGGAAACCGGCATACACGGGAAACGAGTAGGCACACGAACCCATTCTCATGAGACAAATAAACACAAGTCTGTTTAGTCTCTGCTAATTTCGTGAAGCGCATGGAAAGTAGCGAACTTTAATTCTAGCTCTACTACAAACTCTATTAATAGTATCTTTAGGCAAACACAAAAAATAACAACTACACATCTACTTTCATAGCATACCAGTCTAATGAGCCAGTGAGAGATAACTCCTTCCAAGATCTCATTAGAGTAGTTTTCAAGCAAAATGTATTATGTAATATATGCTACATATACATAACCTAAATTGCATATTATACTTAACTTAAATAAAGAATTATTTTGAACTAATTGATACCACTTTTTATACATTTTAGTTATGTGAGATAGGCATCGTACAATACCTAAAATAGATCCCTCAACACCTTCTCATTTCAATCATGGCCGCTTATTAACCTGATAGTAATAATACTAGTTCATGCCTTTACATCCCATAGCAGCTTTCGCCAATTACAAGAGGCATCGGCACGCCATGATTTATTATTACGCCAGCGCCCGTAGAGCGTCTTAAACTGCTTACACCCTCAGCATTTACAGAATTTTTGGGCCAAGCAAAGAATATGGAAAACCCCACTCCGAAAGTTGCGAGCCCGGGGTTCGAACACGGTACGCCGAGACTGATAGCTTAGTGCACTAGGCACTGTGTCATGTCTCTGATGTCAATATAACGTATAATTTGAAAAAAAAGAGAGATAATTACACATCTAACGTTTTAGGATTTACAACTACATCGATGAATCAACGTCATGTAATATTTAACAGTGCGTAACCTAAAAGTATTTGTTATCATATTTATCATATGCTATACCTATCTGCAGCAGTTTGGCAAATATGCTAGTTTTTTATTAAATTAATTACATTCACTTATGATTATCTAACAAATAGTTGCGGATAGATGACGAAAAAGTTATTTCGACCTATTTATAATCTTACTGCACCGTTCATACGATGCGGTTCCATATTTTGCTTGAAAATCCTTGTTTTCGTTTTTTTTTTTTATTGTTTATTTGTTTTTACTGTTGTTGGTTAATGTTTGGAATATTTTATTATAATATTGTGTAAATTTGAATTGCCATTACTTGTGAAAGTTGCCACATCGGAAGAAGTATATACAATAGTATAACATAAAATAAAGGAGACAAACGTTAATAGGAATTCCTTATCAAAATGCAAGTCTGGATGTAAGACGCTGGTGAAAGCTAGCGTTTTTAATTTAAATAAGGCTGTGTATGTACCTACATACATACATATATAAAAGATAATTTCCTTTTCTTCGTTGCCTATATTTCAAAAGGAACACATTTATAATGTGTAAAGCCAGCGCCCAAACAGAATATATAATGTACCTTAAGGTGATCCGTATTTTCTTGTTTTTCAAATATTGTGGTTGTATTGGTGATTGAAAAATTCAAATGCAAAAATTTCATTGCGACTAGCACATATGTCCAAACATTGCCGGATAGGCGCATCTAATTACCAACATCATTACAGCTAGTCTATTTTTGGAAGATTCAAAAGTAACACTTTTAACTACAGCCAATGGGCCAAATACTATAATAATACTGATATTGTTTAATAGGTAACACCATATTCGCACTATAATGGTAGACTATCTCCTAAAATAGCTACAAACCAATGGATATGAGTAACAGAAATTTTGGATGCTGTAAAAATAATTTTGGGTAAGCTGTTATTGTACAAATTATCACTACTAAAGAACATAACATACATGGATAATATTCTAGAATCCAAGACAAAAATATTACTAGCACAATCATTAAATATATGCACCAAAAAAATAAAAAAAAGACTTGGATAAAAGCTTAAAACGCAATCATAGGTATTTGCGTGAGTAGAAAGTTCTAGGAAAATGGATGCCTAAAAAATTTATTGCAATTGAGATATAACAACAACGTTTAAAGCTAGAACTGGAAAAAAAGGAAATGCTACTGGAAGAAATTGGAAAAGCAACTCCCCCATATATATTAAAAAGACAAAGAGATGACGCAAAGCATATTGTGTAAATGCATTGTGTTTAATTAAAAATAAAAGCAATATGTAGCAAGACCTCTCTTGCATCTACGGAAATCAAAGAGAAAAATCCCGGAGTAAGCTTTTAAAGCCTTTAAAGCCTTTTACGCTAGGAGTAGTCGAACAAGAAATTTCTGTAGGTAACGTTCTCTAGACTTCTACATTACATTCTAATTTAGAATACTTATTTTTACCAGGTATATCCACATCTGCTTGAGGTACTTATTCTCATAGTTCCCTAGGTCTAACGTTCAAGATCGGGCCTGTTCCCGATTTCATGGACGAAGATACCAATAGAAACACAAAGACAAGGCAGGAAATTTGCTGTTACTTTTACATAAGATATGATACAGATTAATATACATTGAATTGCTAGCTTCTTATACCTCACGCACTTCGCTTCCCTATGCTTAGCTAAAGTAGCTGTACACAGCACATTCAAGGTGCATTATCTCCACCTTCCTTTGAGTACAATTACATACTCTGCAATATATGGTGTTATGTATCCGTTTGCAGGACTCAATATTCATAGAATCTGTTATTACAATACTTTTAACGATGTGAAGCTTATATCCACAAAGCTAATTGAATATTCTATCTAGGCTAGTCTTAATGATGAACGTGATAAAATACCTGAATTTCAAACAAAACTAATAAAGCTCACCACTCACGAAATAGACAGATACAGCAACAATGCCAATTATGAAGCTCACTGTAGCATTAGCGTTTTACTTTCCTGCAGTGGAACTACCTCAAGTGTTTATTTAAGGAAGTAATTAAAGAAGTAGTGGCTAATGACTGGTTGAGCCTGATTGTTGTGTACACTACACTCGTAGGGGAAAAGCTGCAGTGGCAAGAGCTTTGATAACAAAAATTCCCCACTTAGGTATTCTGTTCACGCTACTTTTTGTTTCTATTCTATCCCTAGAAACTTTTTGCGGTTAAATGACCGTGCACGACGGAGAAAGTATGAAACAGAGTTAATTATGCACTCCTTGGCGTAGACAATGGCGTTCAAACAAGAGCGTTGATGAAAGAAAAAATTAGTTGGCGTAATATGGAATAGACGCTGAAAGATATTTCGACGTAAACACTAGAAAGCTTGTAATAAAACGTTTTAGCGCTTGAATCTAATCTGAGAGTAATGGCTGCCTATGTAAGCTACAGAAAATTTAGTTATTCAGTGAATTTTAATTTACTTGTTAGTGCTCATCCAGGCTAGTAAATGGTTTGAGTAGAATGGAGCAAATTGAACTGCTTCTGGTAGTAAAAAATAATTATATTTGTCTGTGTGCACGTGTACGCATTTGACAACTGAATCAAGCTTAATTGCTCATTCCCAAAGGTCAATTCACTTGATAAACGAAAAGCTGCTATGTCGCCAGTCGCACAATTTAGATAGCTTGAACTGCAACTTATATATGTTTGATAGAGGTTTAAATACAAAATGGGTATCCAATTGCTTTTTATAATACTTATAAGGAGTAAAGTTTGAAATCATTCTTAATTTCTAATGAGTAGTCTCGTTGAAATTAAGAATTGAGTTTAATTGTTATATGTACGTTTCATATGCGCATATAAAATTCGGATTAAGAGTGCTCTGGTTAACCCAAGTTTACTGCAAATCTAAATAAATTGGTAGCCACTTAATAAGCTTAGTTGCCTTACAAAAAGTATAATACCCAGAATGAATGAATGAATATCTTCATCTTTCATAATTACTATCTTTAGCTTCTCCTTATACTGTCCAAAAGTAATTTGCTTTGTTCGAAGCGTTCATCATATTTACTGCCAACATCTCCACATTTAGAAGACAAATATAACTGCGAGCTTATTTTACACATTTTGTGACTTTTGAAGATTATCTTGTAATGAAACATGCGCAAGTCCACCACTTGCCCAAAGCGTTATTATAATCTATAGAAGAAATAAAATATAAAATGAAACTAAAAGATAGCACAGGAACCAAACGAATACACCAAGACAAACACAGCAGAAAGGATCCCTAAAATAATAATACAACTGACATGACGGATAGCCTCTAAATATTACTTACACAAACTTAGGAAAGCTGAAGATTAATTTGCAATTTCAAGGAGATGCCAAGATTGACAATCGCTTGCACATTGCCGACACCAATTTTTCAGAAATATAATTTTATCGCGTACTCATCTGGAAAATAAAGATTCTGGAATAGTTTTGAGAGAAGTGATGACGTAAGTGTAGTGCAAGATTTTCTGAATAACTAAGCAACTAGTTCCAACCTCTATTGCACAACTAAAATGATGAGGTTAATGTGTGCAGAAGGAATGAAGGAGAATACAGAAGCAAGACATTATCACCACCACCACCAGTGAGAACCAAGAGAACCGCAAGAACGTACCAATCTAACCCATGCTCAGCAACCAAACTCAAACTCTTTCTAAAAGTGTATGAAATCGAAGGAGATTGTCAATTTGGTGGCAACAGTGCATTAGATACAATGCCAGTGCTTTGGCCACGACATGAGTGTTTTGCTTAAGAATAATTGGATCTGTTTCAAAATGAAATAAAAGCTTAAAGTAAACTTATGCACAAAAAATCCTAAGGGTTCCTCAATGACGCAGAAGCTATGAACGATCTCGAAGACTATTTGATTTTCTTGATAATTTAGATCAAAGAGACATGATACAAAATAGGTTGCCCAAGAGACATATTGAACTTTTTTTAGACCCCATGACCCCATGAAACTTTACGAAAAACGGATGATATCGGCTTTCCAAAGATTATGTACTGCTACCTTTAGTAAATGGACACCTACAGGAGGGTTTCGCTATAAATTAGTTTATTTGTTATTATATTATCTTATATTTAACTAATTTTTCATTGTTTGAGTACGACTTCTTACATTTCATTATGTATAATATTCCATTCATCGAACAAACAAAATATTTTGTAATTACGTCAGACATATTTACGAATAACAACATATTATACCAAAATTCTTAGTGTGTCAAAAGGACTTTACATTTCAAAAAAAAATTATAGCGTTTCGCCGCATTCCGTCGTGAGTTTTTAGATTTTACAAACAGAGCTAGCACTAGCAGAAACAACAACAACAATGACATAATCGTAAACATAAAGAAAGTTAAATTATCATTTTAAATAAATCAACTGCTTCTTCCAGAAACTGGAACCGTTAGCCACGCAACCCGTTCTTGATTTTAAGGAACATAACAAAATCACTAGGATTTAGGCTACGACTATATGAAGGATCTAATAATTCTAATCTAATAATAATAATATTTTGAGTTCTATGTGAATTTACGTTATCGTGGTGGAGGTTTTTTCATGGTTATGGGTTGGTTTTCCGTAGCGCGTCAAACACTTCTGATAAACAATCGTATACCAATAGGCATTAACCGTTCTTCAATCTTCCAAGGGAATTGTGTCAACATCACTTGAAATTGAGATAAAAATTGCTGATATTTTCTTCAATACACTTCAGGAACGGATAAGTTTTGTCGGCTCCCACTCCTCTTGAAACACCTACACAGCGGATTAACGTTTGACTTCGAGTTCACAGGAATAAATCCATGATCGGTCACCACCCACACTACTATAAACGTTTTCCGAGCTTCTGTTGTTCAATCAGCTCAAAGTTTTCGGCTCCAATTAACGCGAGCAACCTTTTGTTCCTCGATTAAAAGATATGGAATTCAACGGGAAATTAACTTTCTCAAGTCCAATTTATCATGCAGAATATTTTCTATTTTTTCCTTTTAAAGTTCAACTTCCCTAGAAGTAGTACTTTTTTCCACGCTGATAAAACTGACACAATCCCATAATATTACCTTGAAGAGGCCATTTCTCCAATCTATTTAATGGAAATTCTGCTCAATTGTATCCTTATAAGGGTGTATTGAGTTCACTTTGAAACATGAAATAATCTTCAAGTTAAGGTTAACTAGGGGTTAATCTACGTAGCAAGCACATTGCCTATAGGCAAAATTCTCGTTGACAAGGGTAATTTGCCTGAAAATAGAATTTTTATTTCCCTTTCAAAGAAAGATGTATAATATCTTTAAAAAAGAATATCTAATATGAACTCTATCCGTGATCTAGATAGGTAATAATTATAATAATTAAATATATAAATAAATATATAAATATAAAATAATTATATTTAAAACCAAAAATTAAAAAAATACAACATTATTTTTCAAGCTTCCAATTACTGCGTGTGATATTTCATGTATGTTAATTACTACGAAATAAGATATTTCCGTCAGAATATACGACATTCTCTTCCACCGCTCTACTGTAAAAACAATGGCCGGGACCCAAGGTCCCAGATATTTCATGAATTTCCCTAACACTCGTTCAGAGCGCCACCACTGCACGTTCGAAGTAACCTTGCATTTTAAGACCGCTATAATCCTTTGTAACTCTGGTCGCCATTAGCGCTTTCCTTGTCAAGGATTTATGACTTTGGTGCTGTAACTCTCATTACAATACGCCTTCTATAGAGCTCCTCTGGTGATGGATAACACTTCTAAAAGAACATCGGTCTAAACCTTTAGCTGCGTGTGCTTACATAACTGGCAGACTAATTGAAATATATCTGCAAAGAGCGCTCGGTTTCTTTATATTCCAACAACGTATAAGGAATTAATGTTATGAAAGAGTTACTACTGGTAATAACAATAAGTTGTTTATTCTAGCAACTCTAGCACACACATAAATAAAACCAAGCAACGCGAGCACCAAATAAAATTCAATTTATGCGTATACCATATTTCTTTCCATCAAAACCAAAAGCAAAAATTATAAGTAAAGCTTGATTTCTTTAGGCTAAGAGATTTGTGTTTAGAATTTACTAGATTATGCCGTATTATTCTGGAGCTACGGAGCTGCATTACAACGATTCGATCCCTTCGTGAATTTCCGTTGCATACCATGTACATTGTCCTATACAACGGAAATACACAAGAAAACCGAAACCTTGTAATTGACCTCCCATTTGCATCGCCACCAAACGCCACTGTGAGAGGGTACCAGTCTTGCGACTTCCACATTTTAGTATGTTGACTCATCCATACGAGGATCGTGTATCTTGAATCCAATGACGAAATGATTTTTTATATTTTATTGACAACAAAGTAAGTGTATGTTTTGCATTAAATGAACTTGGACTTCAGAACAATTTTTTTGGGATCGTTTGAAAATATAACGCGCACGAAGCAATAAAACGCATTATCTACATCATAAGTGCTTCTCAAAATTTAGCTCACTAGGCCCCAGTTTAGAGAAAATAAATAACATATTCACGAATTAGCACATCTTATCACATCACTTAAATCACTAATCCGACTAACAACACATGAAAAAATCCCTGGAAATAATAACCAAAAAGTACAATACAATACTCTCTGTATTGGTGGAATCACTCACGGCAAAAGCAATGTATATAAAGCAGCGACAAAATGCGGGTGCATTTTGATCCCCAACCAACCCTTAAGCAGTTCTTGGACTGCTTAATAGGAGAGGGCGCCACAGATGAGTACTACGGGTAACTGCACATGTGAATGATTCCTTGGACTTATCATAACGTATACATTCTTCTCTTTCCACATATATTGTTAATTTAAATATCACACCTCCTTTTATATTACGTTCAATACAAAATTGCTTTTATCCAATTATTTAAGGTCCGTTATGTGATGTTTGATTATTCTAGGAGTTTATACGATACGGGACCTTTTTCGTTTTATTTATTTATTTTAGTTCGATTATTACGTACCGTATTTTTTAAACATTAATCAATTAATGATAAAACAAAGATGCAAAGTATCATAATCTGTAAGAAAAAATGGTTTACCTTTTAGGCCAAATTAATAAAAAATATTGTACATTAATTGGTTATTAACTCTTACCAGACTTATTTAAGGTAACATTATAAATAAGTGATAAATATGTGATAATACGTAGTTTAAAAAGATACTGTAAGTATAGGATTCATTACGTTCAATTCTAGTAAATGGTGTGAACACAACGTCGATTGAAGACTAAAAATCGCACAAACGCATAGCACGGACCATCTGATTACTTTCCCGGATGTCTCTCCGTAGATTTGCGAGCGACGAATTACACCACAAAAGAAAATAGGAAATGGCTAACTCGATAAGAATGTAATTTTAAGTCTTCATATCGTACCATTGCACAACCACCATCCAAGGACAAAGAAGTCTCCGCGGGCTTGAATTGAATCAGAGCCTGTTTGATTAAAAACTTCCGCAAAGTTCAGAACTTCATTGCATAGCCCAGCTTCTAATTGCATCACATTCATTCTGATTTATTATACATTTCTAAAGACTTACCCGACGAGGGAAATAAATTTTAATTTGTGTAAAAATATAGTTTCTAGATGCCGCTCGCTCTCCCCAGATAATACACACTTCAGTGTGATATTAAATTCAACAAGAAATATCATTTTTCAAAGTTGCCATTTTAAATGGAATTCTTCTCTTTTTTTCGAATGGTATCGGGCAAAGTTAGATGAAAAACTTTCTAACTTTCAAATACAGGAGAGCAGACTGAATTCTACAAGTGAAACTTTTATAACGTATAAATACGATCTTTGATTGTAGATGTTTTAATTAAATTTAGAGACCTAAAACTCCTTACTTCCGGCTTCTTAGAGTAACTCTCGCTTTTGGCCATTCATCTTTTACTTTGTTTCAATTTTTTACGTTGTATCAAATTAATAAACACCTAAAATGTTCAAGCCGCTGAGAGCTGGAACATTACAGTAACTCAAATATACAGTTATAAGTAGGCTTAGGCATTTTACGTATGCTTTGAAGTACGCTTTAAAATAGTTAAAGAGATATTATGTATCGTTTCATTAGCATCTACCTACGTCTGATATGAGTTATGCTTCTCCTGTAGAAAATTTATACTGGCCCGTCAATTGCGCTACGTATTCGTATTTGGATATAAGTAAATCCATGTGATCGCTTGTGCACGCTCTGCCAAAATCATACGGATTTACTGTTACAAGTTCTTCTAGTTAAGTTACTTCTATTTTGTAATACTTTTTGCATCATCATTTAAGAGGCAATTATGTATTTGAAGATGTCAGAATCTTCAACATGAATCAACAAGACATTAATGCCCAGGTGAATAATCTGTAGTAATAAGTTACGATACCTATTCCATAATAAGCTCACCTAGCCAATGCCATTTAAATTCAGTCTTATTCACGTCCTATGTTCGCATCTAAATCTATTAGGTTAATTTTCTCTGTATATTTCTTTTGAGAAACTTTACAAAGAAAGGAATCTGTACTTTTCTGATTATAAGTTTTCACTTAAAAAGAAACAAAACATTGTGAAAATCACCACTATACATCGATACCACAGACCTCACGAATAGGATATTATCTCCACAAAAATACTGAAAAGAAAATAATATTGTTTCTTTTGTAAATACCCTTTTCAGCTGTCTAGCGAATATGTCTATACAAACAATTTTCATGAATATATCTACATTTGTGCTCTTATTTTTTATAATTTACATGGCAAACTGGAACCTGTGGAGAGGTGCAATCATCTGATAACTCCTAATTTACAATCAATAACTTGATATACTTTCCTGTACTTCAATTTTACTTAGTTTGCAATCAATCCCGTTATAATTTAGCGACCTACGTAAGGCCTGCACCGTTGCATGTTCTAACAATAATTTCGTTGTACAAAACATATTACATACCACGTTTGTAATAACATTTTCGATCATATTTGAAATAAGATGCAGGTATCATATTGCTATATGATATCCAAAAAGTTCTCATTTCCAGCATAAGCCGCATGCATATTTTTTCCTCGTCGATAACATTTCTCTTCTTATCTAAGATTTAAAAAAACCAACGGTCTGAGCGTTTTCCTTTCGTATCGACGTAACACAAAATCTTAAATAGAATTAGAAAACACCTCGTACAAGTAGATGGAGAAAATTGTTCTCCCCCAAAAAGCGAAACGGCGTATCTAAAACTACGCAATTTAACTTATTCAGCGGGAATGGTCCAAAAGATCAGATTTCCATGAATGGGGGGGTTTCACAAATAGCGTGAATATATCGAGTGGCACAGTTTGTATCTCGGAATCTCGTAGCCTGTTCGCATCCTTGCTGACGTGCCACGAATAACAACGTCCCGTTATTCCGAATACCTACTTTCATTTTCATAAATATCCCTTTTAAATTGCTTATCGGAAGGAATCGGTATCCAGACATGTGCGCCTGACTTTCTGCCCATCCAAAGAGAAATGTATATTTTGATGAAGTTTTTCCGTCAACATTGCTCCCCTCCTGCCAAATATATCACCAGGCGAACGCGCAAAACACCTAAGGAAAGGTCGCTATCTGTAATAAATAATATTCTGCTAACCTTGCACGGTACAATCTTCTCTTTCGGTGGTTACGTAGATATGATTTTAGAAGACAATGATTACAAATACAATTAGTAACATTTCTACTGAAAATACTAAGAGGGATAAATTAATTGTTCATTCAAGCAATATCCAATAAGTTCAACAACTCTCACTTAACACATTTTAGAAAGTTTTTGAGTTCAGTTTTATTGCTGAAGGTGATAGCTTAGCTATCGAAACGTGCGTCCAGTGTTAGTAAAATATTGTAAGTGTTTTAGTGAAGTCGGCGGCGGCGGCAGATGGATCACTGTGGCTACATAATTTTTCTCAATTACCATGCAGAGAATTTGCAACGGAAAATTACAAGGGAACCAAAGCCTTTTACTTGATCTCCTATTTAGGTCACTACCAGCCGCCGCCGAGTGAAGTATTTCGGTGTTTCTGTGCTGTGTTCGACCTCGCAGTTTATAAGAAGGAAATTTGAACTATTTATTTCGAAACGCACGTATTTAATAATTAATTTTGCAAGTAGCAACTTATTGTTAGCAATTCCAGTCGTAGGAGTCGCCCTTAACTGTAAGTCTTAGTTTCATTATTAGACATTTACATCTTTATAATTATATCTTGAAAGTTGACTGTTTTCTGTTGGGTGTTTAAAATAGCATGTAGAAAATAAATAATTTTCCGAAAGATATCTAAGTATATTCAAATTAAAACTACAGATAATAATAATGAAACGTGTAGTAAAACTGCAAATGATACAGAAAAAGAGAAGAAATAAAGATGAGTAAAAGGAAAAATTGATTACTAATGAGCAAACAAAAAGAAACTAACAAGGTAAAGTGAAATGTAATTTAAAAAAATAATGTAATTCGTAACTAAACCATAAAATCGTTTGCAGATCTTGCTTGATAATGTTGTCAATATAACCAACAAAATGTCACATTAAAATAAAACCAAAAGACCTAAACACACAATAAAAAACAATCAACTTTCCAGAAATGAAGTAACATCAAAACAATAAGAAATAAAGCATTGTAATTATTCAAAAATGTTAGAGATATATGATGCCATTTAAATCGATGACGTTCTGCTGTTTGAATTTTTCTAGATTGGGTGTCCAATAGTGAAGAGACTATATATTGCGAGAAGTGTTTAATACGATATCTGAACAAACCAAGTGCGCAATTTAATCTCGTGATAATTTTCGCTACGTGTATATTTATGTTTAAGAATATGTATTATGTATATCAATTTACGTGAGTTTTATTGCGCCGATGATAAAAGAACAATTGATTTAGTCTCATAAACGAAGACTCTGTAGATAATTCACTTAATCATTTCGTTATCATAAACAAATAAATTATTTATTCTTAAAAAAAATTATTGGGAAAATCAAAAATGTGAAGAGTACCGGAAAATTCTTCTAAAAATGTTCATTGTCATATGTATTAAACTATCTTATGATGACAACAATGATGTATTGTTTTCTCAAGAAAATAAAGCAATTTAAATAGAAGCCTACTTGGTTGAGGTATTGTTCACCGAGTTAATAAATCCCGAGGAAAGCTTATCCTCTCCTATGAGGAAACGAGGGACTTCGTAGAACGTGAGATTACAGGATTATGGTGTAGTCAGCCGACGTTAGCTGGGATAACAAAGATTGTTACTGTTTCTATATAGCATCTAGGGAAGATTAAATATTTGAAGAAATCTAATTCCTGTATATGCATTTTGTATAAAGGACTACAATTTAACATGAAGTAAACGTGTCTATTGTTTAGAATACATGTACACTTAAAAGCTGAATTACATACACTAGAAAAACATTTTAACTAATAAACAGGCCAATCATACATAAATCCATAAAATTGGTTGTCAACATTAAATGGATTAGGCACAGCTTTCTGGAGATATCATTAGTTTATCTGTAACACATTAAATACAATTAAATAAGCAATAAGAACTACGCGTTGGTTTCTTTAATGTTTTTGGTAGAATATCTAAAATAGAAAATGTTTCTATGCTCTGAGGATTAATTTAGAGTCTCGATAAATAGTTACAACCGAATACGTACTTATACGGCATCCTGCATCTGTAAAAAGTAGCTTCATCGTACATTATCGATTAAAATGTAATGAGAGGTATCGAAACGTATTGATGTGCTGAGTCTTCTACCTGCAATTGGTAAGTTGCGTTTTCATCCTGTTTTAAACTTTTCTTATGGTTATGAGCATGGGCTCTAGAACATCATAAATTACACTACTTTATACAATCGAATCCTAAAGTATTTCCCCATATCCATACTAACTGTTCAAGAACTGAAGCATTTTTAGAAAAAAAGTTGATCGATTTCTATTTCTCATGAACTTTCTTATCTTAAATCTATCCTGTATATCTTTACGTTTTTGAACAAACAATCGGAAGGCGGATCTAGCGATACGCATATGCTATACTTTGGCTTAAAAAATGTTTTGGTAATCTACTTTTCTTGTTATACAAAGTGGGCTAGGAGAAAGCGCCAAATTGTGATTGCAAAGTGCCCCTTGCTAACCAACGCAATCATAACAATTACCAAACTGTCAAATTTCAGATCTAAAGCGATTCATTAAATCGCATTTTAATTAGTCATATGATTCGTGGTTTATTCTTTTCCGCTAGAATGTTGATGGCGAAGTAAATAAAATATCGTTTGATAATAATTATAAGGCTTCCGGCGGTGCGTTGAAGAAGATTTCATAGAAAGACTGACAATGAATCAAAGTTCCAGGGGCGGAAGAATGGAACAGTAATCATGCAAACGATCGCATTGCGATCTACTATTACTCTTTCTTAAATGTGCAAACAAGCTAAATATAAAAATTAGGGAATCTAGATGAAGGATTTCGATATCTATATTTGTAATGCAATAAGTCAGAAATATTCAAATATACATCTTGTATTACTTTGACGATAAATATTAAATTAAAGATATGATTGATTACTTTGGACATACTTCATACAATGCTATCACCTATGCGATAAAATGTACAAATACATCACTTAAAAAAATATACGAGAATATTTATAAAAAATGTAGCAGTCACTAGCACAGTTATATAATCCAACCGTAGATTCTTCTTGTTAATTATATGTTATCACAAGTAATACTTCAGTTGTACTGTTTCATATAAACATATCTTTTCCGACAATGTTTGTGTCGAGACGTGCAGGATAAGATTATGGCAATGTTTGAGATAAAACTATTTTTTTTTCATTTTTGCATTTTTTTACAAATAGTATGATGTGTAGATATTTATAGAGATTACTGTGGCCTAACCTACAACCTACAAACAGTACTTCTTAATTACATGTACAATGTATGTGTTTTTTACGTTTGCTTAGTGATAGGCAATCTATTCGTGTTTGTTTTAGACAACGAAATAAATGGAAAATGCTTCATTTACTTAAGCTTAAATGAGATTAGGAAACTTATCTCTGTTCAAAGAATACCTCTCTATTACTCAGGTACTTAGCTCTATAAATAAACAAGTATTTTGTCTTATTTAATGGAAAAACACGTTGATAAGTGTATGTTATGATACAATTATTATTGCTCATATACTTATCATTTATTAGAAGATAAATATTTTATTCTTGATACAACTCCTAACACTATAAAACTGTAGCATCTTGTCAGAGATTAATGTCACAAATTTTATATTTATAATTTTATCGTAAAAGGGTGAAGTAACTATATAGACGCAATTTCTGATACAAACGTAACAATCTTTAGAACAACATTGTTGCATTTTTTACAAAGTGTGTTAAATTATAATAGAAATACAATCCGTTAAATAGAATATAATAGTAGGGATTTACACAAGTTGCTATTCACATATGGTATTCATGAACAAACGTAGTAACTTGTTCTATAATTATTTGATTCTTTATAACATTTTCTCCGTATTTATAGCCCTAACCTCCTAACATACCAGGGAAATACTGCCGTAGAAGATATGCAGGTAATTGCCCACTGTATGAAAAGTTATACTATTGCTATTGAAAAAAAGGAAAACGAAACTGATACGACTAATTTTGTTATTACTCCAACTATAAATTGCAAGTGGCTTATTTGGTACAAGCAGCAATCAATTAAAAATTGGATTTCTATCCACATACATTTTGTATTTCGGGTTAAAAGATCTTAACTGGAGAGAAAAACCTATTTTATTTTAAAATGAAAACGCATGAGGTAGAGCAAACTTCAAAATAATTTTAATTTAACTATTTGCCGTTTGTCAACCTAATATTGGTTCAAATACAATTCATCAAAAAACCAACGATTTTTAACACTCAAAATATTCGATTTTTATAATGAAACCCATTTAAACATAATTTGGTGAAGTATTTATTCAAATACTGATTATGAAAGGTAGTTAAAATGTATAAAGGCAAATATAATGAAAAAAGAACATATAAGCCGTCATACAATCAAATGGTTATTAACATGTTAACGATTCAATTTCTCATCGCCCTATACAATACTTTATAAGTCTAGAAGAATCAAGAACATACTAGGATTTCGAAAGACTTTACAGAAATTTCTTTTCCGCCAAAAGGTAAATATAAACATCGATGGGATGGGTGAACCTGAAAATAGACAAACAATCCGTTCTTACTGCATAACATGACATTGATTTTTGGCATACGTACTTTTCCCACGCAAAGGGAGCCCCCATGATTAGCGCGGCCGATATACAATGTTTCTCCTGATGATGTTTTTCCACCTGGCACTGCATTATGAGGTATACGCGTAACATTGCAATGTTGCCAACTCAATTTAGATTCAACCATTACCTAAAAATCAAATTACCAGTTCACGCTCTTTAATTACATTACAGCAAAAGCGTCTAGCGGCTTTTTAACCTCATATGAACGATGATATTGGACACATTTAAAAATTATATGTTGGAGTTATTCTTTAGTTCTAGCAATGAAAAACTTGCTGTAATACGGAGCATCATCGAAGCAAATATACTGTTATATTGAGGTAAGTTTCATCAGTCTTACTCATTACCAACATATCTGCATTACCAGGTTGGCGCGTCACCAAAAACACACCCGCATTCTTTCAAATAATCAAACTTGAATTGATCTTGAACTAAAATATGTTACACTGCGAAATACGTTTCAGAGGTGACTGAAGCTAAAAAGCCTCGTTTGTCTTGGCACCACTTTACTCATTTATTATGAATGGTTTTTGTAAAAAACATGACTCATGGCCGACTACGATACATATTTTATACAACAACACTATATTCTTACAATTTCATTTTCAACTAAATTTCTTTTCTTTAAAACTAATATCGACTTACAGCCTGTAATATGCTATTATAACGAACCGGCATTAGCAATGTAGAATTTATTTTCTACGTTTTTGCAGGAAAAGTTGTATTAAAAACAACCATTAAAGACTTGAAGAAGTTACTTAGTTGTTTTTCCGGAATTATTGTTGACTGAAAATGCATTTAATACAGCCTGGTACTAGAGAGAGGGAAGGCAGGGATATTATAACTCGCCACAGCAACAAAAGCGGGTCATAGCTATACTTTGACATATCTTGCAGAAACTCTCGTGGTTGAACGCCATTCATTGTGGCACACTAATAGTCTTTGGGATAAAACCCATAAAATAATAAAAACAAAATAGTCGACAACTGGGCGGTAAATGTGAATGGCGTCGTATTATTATTGGTACCGTGTCGTGATCGTGTCGAGGCTGTTATCAGTAATTGAGAAAACGCCTATTGAACGAATAATATAATATCACAAAATAGTATCCATACCTCACATTGTTTAACTTCATGTTCTGAAGAATTAAACGCAACATAAGCTTGCCTTCTTTGTGCAACGATCTTACATGGCAATTCGTCGTTATGAAAACGAGCTTTCCCTACATAGATTTTGCTTCCATCGCAATCATAACCAGCTTCAACTGCATTGGCTGGTACATTTGTGCCACCAGAGTACGACACCCACTTGTATGCTACAAACAATAAGTTATAAAATTACATAATCATAAATTGTTACTTTTAGGCAGCTAACAATCTAGCAATTTTAATAATTTTATCTCCCAATAGTGAGTACTGCCATCTTCTACATCACATTATTTTTAAAAGCACAGTTATCAGTGTTCTTGATCCTCTTAAAAATTTGTCACATATATGAATTTAGATAAAAAAAAGATTGTTTCATATCAAACCATCAAATGACATACTTAACAATGTTTAATGTTATATACAACACCACGTTAAATTTGGCAAAAATATTAGAAAAATATTGGCAAACAACAGAACAACAGTTAAATATTAATATGTTTTCTTAAATATGAAAAATACATTGTGTAAACATCTTCGGATAAAAATACAAATTAACAAAAAGCAAGGCGAGAAAATAAACTGCTGTAGCAGAATTGGTAACTCACCGGACATGATGCTTCGATTTCTACGACCTGTCTAAACCGAATTAAAGCAAACCAAAGTCAATACGAACTTATCATAGCAGATAAGCATATCATCATTTACAAGCCAGATAGCCAACTAATATATACTTCTATATATTAGTCCAGATATGTTGGATATGAAATATAAAAAAATATATGTAGGATTGTAAATGTGCATTTATGTACTATATTTTGACAAAAAGACGGACATGAACGTTGCAGACCAATTACTCACATTCATAATACTATGAATAAACAAAAACTAGGGTTTCCAAATGGTATCCAAATGAAGGACATTCTCAAACAAAACGTTAGATCCTTGTTTGAACACCAAATGTCCTCCATCCATCATGTAAAAGTATTTTTCCCAAATGTTTTTTGGTAGGTATCTTGTTCGGGGCATTTACGCTGCCACCTATGATAATTAGCATTTAGTATGTAATAATATTTTAAAATGTTTATTCCTAACAGTTGGCAGCAATAGTCAGTCTGTTGGTGATTCACCGATTTTGTCTTACGCGTAATAAACCGACCTGCTACCAGTACATACGTGTTTAAAATAAAGTGCATGTTATTGTTTGCTAATAACGTAAGTAGAGCGAATTTCACAATGAGTTGTTGAGTAACTGGAAGTGCGTTTTTGAGTATGTACTTGATGGATTTGACTGTCCTCTTTATTCACACATTGATTCAGATGAACACAGAAAAATGGGACACACTTCGTCTCCTTGTTCCAAAGTCACCATTTTTTTCGCATCCTTATCTTCGTTTACTGTTAAAAGATAAATGCTGTAGGAACAACATTAGGGTTTCGTACCACTGAACATCAACAGTTACACAAATCTATGGACAATACCGTAAGTTTAACAAGGCAGATTTTCGATGATTCATTTAAATGCATTAGAACAGAGGCCAATACTATTGTTAACTATGCAATAGACACACACACAACTGCAAAACTGAGTGACACTTTTCAAAATACACCATTTATTTCAAATGCAAAAGATCCCAGCGACCATGATGCAGAAAAATACTTCCCTATCATAATTCAGTATGTTAACTAGAATGGTCATGGAATCAAAACCAAACCTTTTGATCTAGACAACATAACAAAGGAATCAGCTGAAACCATAGCGAGCTAACTAATACAAACTCTTAATAAACATGGATTACCTTTGAAATGTGTTACGCCTATCGGAGATAACACAAATGTTAATTTTGGGGACATAAACATAAAATATCGGCAATACTCTTGAACAACGTTTGAAAAATGAGAATCTTCTTGGCGTTGGTTGTACTGCACATATCCATGCTCCATAAGAGCCTCCACATTGGTACTGGCTTAATGAGAGTAGACGTAGAGACAATTGTATAATATTCAACTACTGCTCTATTTACACAATAAGAATTGACTTACTCAAAGACTTTTATTATGTTGTCGAAATTGTCAAGCTTTATTCAAACACAACAAGACAAGATGGCTAAGCTTATTTTCAGCGGTAGAGAGAGTGCTGAAATCATCTTCCGCGCTAATTTTCTTCCCCAAAATCAGACACCCTACGTAATTTTGAGGTTTTTTTGAAAATCCCTTTTAAAAGTACATTTATGGTTTGCCCATTCGTTGATGCTTATTTTTCATTCAAACTTGGCTTCTGTTGAACAAAAAAATCATCGTTTAACAGAAAACAGAATAGAAGATAAATTCCTAGCATTAAAAGTGAAGCAAATTATTCGCTAAACAGATGTATTAAAGTATTTATTTAATCTCCAGCAAAGCATGCTATCTCCTACAAAATCTCTCTGTGAAATATACACTTATGCCAGTGTAGTTTCCAGTTTCAGAAGCAGTGGTGGAACACCTCATTAGGTATCCTTACTGTACGGCCAGGCGGTCACCAAATACCAAAAAAGGTCGCAACTGCATGAAAATTGACACGTGTATCATTAACAGTGATGCCAACACACACAAAATAAATCAATAAAATACAGCGTGCGAAAGTTCTCATTTTATTTTGATTGAAAATGGAAAGACAAAATTATCTTACATTCTGCATTGTTTCTATCATCTTGTTTAAACTCGTATTCCAATATATGATGAACACAGTTTTGCAGAAATTAAAGGAAATGATTTATTTTGTACCTAGCCTAGTCTCATTGTAATTGAATGAATTTAGTACGATCACTGGTTTTCAGAATACCTACTTTGAAACCACTTGCTTGAGGTATATACGCAGCTATAGACTTGACTGTTTACTTTGAGTAGCAAAACTTTAAAAAAGATATTCAATATGCTTAATTAGGTCCATTTCCTGATCGTAATAGTCCCTTGACAATATTTCTTAAAATAGCATTTTTTTTATATCTAGAGGCTAGATTGTACGGCGTTTTTAACACACAAAAAATACTTTCCTCTTAGCAAAATTTATTAAAATGAAGCAGATAAGAATAAAAAGGACATATATATGTTATCAAAATGATCAAAAAGCGCTATTCAATAGCTTTGTTTGCACTTGCTACTGGATATATTATACTTTCTATGAACAAATTAAAATTTCGAAAGATTTTACGACTATTTCCTTTCCATTATAGGGTAGGTATAGGCACTTATGAGATGGATGAACCTGGAAAATCACTATTAGTACATTCTATATTTCACAAGTTCTAAAATACTGATACCTTCCCTGTGCACAAAGAACCACCATGATTGGCGCGGCCAATGTACAAGACTTCCCCTGTAGAAGTTTTTCCACCGGGAACGGCATTCTGAGGAATATTTACACCATTACATTGTTGCCATTTCAATTTGCATTCAACCATTATCTAGGAACACAAAAATTTAATTTCTTTCATGTCTTCAGTAAAAAATTAACTTAAACGTTAATATAGTAGCCAAATATTGTACCTCGCTTTGCTTCACTTCTTCTTCTTTGGTTCCCAAAGAAACATATGCCTGTCTTCTACTACCAAGTATTTTACATGGCATTTGGTCACCACCATAGTACGCCCTTCCGACATAAATTTTACTACGATCAATATCATAGCCGCCTTCAACCGCACCTGGCGGTACATTACCAGAGTATGGTACCCACTTGTATGCTAAAAAGAATTACGCAATTGTACGCGTGAAATTTTCCCATAGTTTGTATTGAATAAGAAACAAGAGAAAATGTCGTTAATAAGTAAGTAATAAATGTATCTTTAGCTTACCAGACATGGTCTAATAGTCACTGTAGGATTGACTACACAGGAGTACTTAATATCGTAAGCCGCCTTATTAATATAGGTTCGTCTAATTGAAATCGAGTATCGTTATCAGCGCAATACAAACATAACGAACTTGAACAAATACTGTGAAAATATATCAATAGAAAACGATTTAGAAGACTACCATCATGGAATAAAATTTTATTTATGTTCTGGGGATATTCCAAAGTCTAGTCGTATTTTCAGAATCCTATTAAATCACTAAAAGTAAACAATTAATAATGAAGAAACATATACTACCTATTGCTAGGGAGCGTTAACATTACACAAAAAGCGTTGTTATCTGCGTCAATAAAAACAAACGGAATTATCTAGAAACACAAAAATTAAACTAACTACGAGGGTGGTTTAAGAAGTCAAAGTCTCAGTTATCATCATCACACGATTTCATTTTTATTGCCGATTTTTGTTTATGTAGAAAAATGGAAAAAAGTGAGTTTCGAGCGGTAATTAAACACATATTTAAAATGCTTAACACCGAAAGAGATCAAAGCTGAGTTGAATAAAGTTCATGGCACAATCTGCCCCTGTGCTAGCAACTGTTGAATAATGGACGAATCGAAGTGCGGAAAAAGTAAAAAAAAAATCTCGGCAGGATGGACGCCGCGCTCGCTGCCATATGTGGTCGATTCTGAGGCTGTTTTGACGCTTTTCCGTCGCAATCCTGACAAGTTTCTCCGTCGATATATAACTATGAAGGAAATATGGATACACCACTACGGTCCGGAGACAAACAGTAGGTTTTTGTAGGCGAACGGGCGCCGATGAAGACGAAGACTGTAAAATCGCGTTTTTTGGGATGTACGCGGAATCATCTACACTGATTACTTAGAAAAAGGACAAACAATAACTGGAAAGCATTATGCGTCGTTATTGGACCGGTTGAACGAAGAAATCGAGGAAAAACGTCCCCATTTAAAAAAGAAAAAGATCCTGTTCCACAGAGACAATGCACAGATGCACGCCTACGAAGTTCCCTTGACTAAAATTATGGAATTAAAGTTCGAATTAGTACAACATCAATCGCATTCACCGGCTTTGGTCCGGCAGGACTTCTTCTTATTCCAAAACAACGGCTCACGTCGAACTAAAAAGTTATTCCCCAAACCGATGCCTATTTTGGGGACTTTTCGAAACCCTACTTTTTGGGGGACTTAAAAAAGCTGGAAAATGCTTGGAAAAGTGTATAGAGATAAATGGAAATTATGCTAAAAAATAAATAAAAATCTACAGAAAATACTTTTCTAAGGACTTATTGAACGACCCTCTATTGCTTTACAGAAGATTAGTTTCATCACATTTATACTTAAAAAGAGCATTTTCCCCTGTCCAGGAAAAGTCTTCTTGTAGTTGCGCTTAAAATCTAATATCAAAATCAAAATTGTGATCTTTTTTCTCTCTGCGATTAGCCAAAGCGCAAGACCTCTTATCCAACAATCACTGTTGGTTTATACGACGTTTAAGGCTTTGTCGCGTCTGATATATTATATTTAACAGCAATGACAACCCAAATACGGAACCTTGGGAAAAACGTTATTTCTAAGTTGAAATGGAGTTTTATCCTTAAGGATAGTATTTATCTACACAAATGCGATTAAAAGATTTGAACATTAGAAAAAATCGATTAGTCAATAATGATAGCAAGGACTGTGGCGTAGTGTGGTAAACAACACATAAGTATCGGCACCCTCCGCACCACACATGTTTAATTTATTATATAGTAATATAATAATTAGTCCGGACTAATTATTATATTACTATATAATAAATTAAACATGTGTGGTGCGGAGGGTGCCGATACTTATGTGTTGTTTCGATTAGTCAAGTTGTCTATAAAAGGTAATCTCTTATATTTCAAAAGTACATTGCTATGATTCATGGAGCCATCATAAAAATTGAGCAACCTACGAAGTTCTAGATAAAAAGCAAAATATTAAGTTAGTGAATAAAGGAGACTTCTCTTTTTTAATAATAGTAATACTAATAAAATATAAATCTAATAATTTATCTTTTGCAACATTTTTAATTTCTAATTGTTATTTGTGTGCAATCGCAGATATTTGTGTTATAATCATGTTGAACGCTGTATATTGTACTGACAATGATAGAGAAAATAATTCCTTCAACGGGGGTCCATATAACCTTTTTCGTTGGGAATCCTTGATTTAAATGAACCTAAACCCAGTGGGACTTTTTAATTTGATATCAAAACAAAGCCATTAACTGTTACGCGTCCATCTATTTCAACCTTGGATTACATTGAACTAAAGCACTTTGCAAATGCTTTACACGCATATGTAATGGTCGGGAATTATTAAAACACGAAACGTCTTCGGCGAACTATATAGCTGGAATCCAATCATTCAGTGATAACAATTTTCCCATATTTACAATCCGTAGAACTTAGTTACAAAATCTATATACGTACAATATTTATCATACAAATACATTTATCAGTATTGCGATAAAAGATTTCTGAACTCACGCGCCTGTATGATGATGAATCGTGCTAACAATAGATTGAAATCGTTACCATCGATTAATATAATCAAGTCAAGTTGCCTATTTTTACAAATATAATCCGATTATACACATCCATAAGAACATATGCAGTACTGTACTATCCATATCCTTAGCAATATGATACTTGCGACAATGTCCCTAATAACGCAGTGAAAGTCACAGTGTCGTTACCCTCACTTGTATTAATGCATTGAAATGAAGGTCTCCATTTCCTAGTGACCAGAAACAAATGCATATCACTTGTTCTAGCCCAAACTATGCGTAAAAATTGCAAGATCAGCGAAAGATCTTCATCAAGAATATTAAAAAAGAATGAACTTTATCCCTCTAAATTGCATCTAGTTTTGTCAGAGGATATTAGGCTACACCCAAAGCTAATAATCAAATAACATACTTTGAGCCGACGAAGCCATATTCCATAATAATGGATATGAAAACAGGCATAATTACCATATTATGCGGACGCAAATCCATACATAGTAAGTGTACGAAACTCAGCGTCATAATAGATGGTCGCTCATTGTTTGGGGCGATGCCATTGGTACCACCACAGATGGACCACATTTTCTTGGTGGCCACTTAAACAACGTAACACACAGAAATTTTACTGCAAATATACTGGTACGTTTACCAGAAGACGTACCACTTAATGTAGAAGTCAATATGTGGTATTGGCATGAAGGAGTGCTAAGACACTAAGACATTCCGGCAATAAAACATGACCAATAAGTTCTTCTTGCTTGAGACCGATACATCTTTTTATATGGAATCACGTGAAGGAAATTGTCTACGGCGAGACTTTGACTATACAGAAGCGCTTAAAGAAAGGAATTTTGTGAAAAGATGCTAATTTCACTTGAAGGTTTTTGTTGGATGACAACTGGTGTGCAAAATTTCGTAGTGGTCGCGCTTCCGTCAGTGATGAATTTCGTGTAGGACTACTAAAATCAGTCGTTGTTCCAAGAAAGACCGATGGTGTGCAGTACAGGATGGGAGAGAATCGGCCTGAGACTTACGGTGAGACGTTCGATTCGATTTAGCATGTTCCCGATGATTTATGCATAATTTGACCCAACCGCAAAAAGAGCTCGTCCTAATTTTTCTAAGGAAATGCTCGAACAATCTGACAGAAGAACTTCAAAATCCGTATACTACATCGCAACAGGTGACGAAACTTGGAAATATTTCTATAAGCCTGAAAATTAAGCAACAAGTGTTCACGAAACACTTCCAAGAGAATTATGCTTGTTTCTTTCGTTGTACTGGAGATGTCGCAAGCATTGCTTTGAAGAATCGAGGAACGGTTAATGCTAAACAATATACAACAATTTGTTTGCAGAAGCCATTGATGAAACCAGAAAAGACGATCGACGGAGCATACCGTGCCAAGCTCTCACACAACTCGTTAAACAATTGATTTTATTTGAAGGGAAAAACATTACAGCGAATTAATGTCTCATTGCTCATATTCACCTAATCTACCGACTAGCGACTTCCTTTTGTATCCGAATGTCAAACAAATAAAGCTGTTAAAGCCTTCAAAAACATGTTTTGGAGATATCACCTTCAGAATGGAAAAAATGTTTCAAGAATTGGTTCGAACACATGCAAAAGTGAATAAATCGCATTAGCGAATTTTTGAGAAACAATAAAATGATTTGTGCCGAAAAAGTTTTTCTTTTATGTTGCTTTTGTAAAAACTTAAGAGATATCCTTCGTAACACGTGAAATACTTTCAACACTTATCTTGGTCGATGATAATTATGTGCAAATTTACTCGAGAAGTAACACTGCGTAGGCTTTCACGGCCCGTATAGCTGCTACTGCTATTAACTTCTTCCGGGTTTCGCTGTGTGTCAAAACTTTCGCTCGACGTTTAGCCGTTCATGCGGATGGAATGGAACGGTTGAATGCACCAACGGCATATATAAGAAGAACGTCGGAAGAAGTTAATAGCAGTAGGAGGTACCTCGGAAGTATTTGGCCTTTTATCCTTTTTATCAACCAAATCATCTAACTCCGCAGTAGGACAATTTTGGAAATCACTTGACAATTCTTGAATAATAAAATTGTATTCAGTTTTTTTGCTAACTAATATATTAAACCATTTAAGTGTATTATATATTTCTGATATACAGGCTGTTTCACCGGGAACTGCTTCGATCAATATATGAGAGAGTATACACTGGAAAATTCCGAAAACTTGAGAGCAGACTAAAGGCGATATGTATTATTGAACTAACATATTTTTAACAATCTCACACTTCCATCACATTTTTTTTATGTAGTTTTTTTAAATGTCAGCTAGTTTTTGAGATATCCAACTTAATGATGACCATTTCATAATTCAAAATTTAACAATCCAGCATTGCTAACCGTTGAATTTTCCTTTCCAAAAATGTGGGGATCTCTAATTGTTTCAGTAATGAAAACTGTGCTTGTTTGGCAGCTCATTTCTTGCAAATTCGGCTTAATTCGCCCAAACAATGTTGTCCAAAAATAATTCGTGCTCTTGAGACCGTAGGAACTATGTTTTTGAATTTTTGCCTTAGCCGATTAGGAAAATTCTTTATTATTAATTTAAAAAAATTACGTGAACTACATGCTTACACCGTACATACGTTGGCGAGAATTTTTTTATAAGGAAATTATACTACAATACCCATTATACTAAATGTCTTCCAATGACATCTCTTTGGTTTTTTTGTAAGGGCAATTTGAGAAGAAAAAAAATAGATAGCTGTATTTAAGAAAATTAACTTTTGACAATTTCCCATTTGAAAGTTTAAGCATAATTGTCAGACATGCAGTATAATGTTTTCGAAAAATTAATTCGGATTCTAATACTATCCTGTACGGTCAATAGCTCTGCAAAAGTTGACTTTTCCAAGTTAGATATTTTCAATGTTATAGAAGTTCACATGCATTTGTCCATCTATCAAAAATGTTCAAAAAATGCAAATATAAAAATAGCAACATAGTTGTTTTATCGAACAAACCTTAACATTGAATTACGAAATCAAAAACGTAATAAAACACAGCGCGTTCCATCCAAATGGTAGCGTTCAGACCGAATTAGCGCTTGTTTGTTGTGCCAATAGATATCATTTGAATTTCCTCTTGGCATCTGTTGAAATAACGGGAACATCTGGCTAGTATTTCGTAGGCGAATCTGCAATGATGCACACTGATAAGAGCCAAAGAACCCAGAAACACCGGTATCTAGTGACCAAGCGCTGTTTTCAACGCTTGTAGCTACGACATACGTTAGTTTATTGCATTTCAATACATAAGTTTTTTTTTATTAATATTAAACCCATTTTTATTAAATACGAAAAAAACATTGTTTAACCTACGTGTTTTATTTAAATAAAAATTAAACTTATAGCTTCCATTTTGGAAATAATGCTATTTTCACAATATTTTATATTAATAATTTATATATTAAATGCTTAAGTGTAGTATGTATTTGTGTTAAGTATATCATGTATGTTCCTTTGCTCTATTTCAATAGAATATAGACCCCAATGTAATTATATATAATTTTTCGATATGTTTATCTTTGTGCACATGGTATATTAAGGCTTACTTGTGTATTCGTTCACCACGTTAACCCATGTTTTTGAAAATAACCTTTTCAGGGCGGTTTTCCTGAAATTTCTACATTATCACCGCTTACAAGGATTGTCGCGCTTCGTGTAGCGTTTACCTCTAAAAAAAATTGCGAGAACGTTTCAAATTACAACCGTGAAAGTCACGGTTCGCGTTAAGTGACATACAACTACAGTGATATGTACAGCATATTTTCCACTTGCTAATTAAAGTAGTAATAAATCTCCATTGCTTACCCCGACATGGTCTCATTAGTCCACGCGCTACATTTCTCTCCGTAAAATTGGACAACCCCAAGTTACATTCATATTTTTGATAACAACGGCGCTGCGTCCTCTAACGTCTGTCCTACGTTCGCTATGAATAATTGCTGACTTGTATAGGTACGTAATACGTATATCATTTAGGTCGACCATATAATGGGATTCCGTAACGTCACTAATACGTCTCTGTTTGTCTTGCGTCTAGCATCATGCGCTGCATTCTACTATAATACCCAGCTACATACCTATTTAATACCTATACTAGCGACTCTAGGCTTATGTTCAATACAATAACGTGGTTAGTATTCAGTGTCATTTGCAATAACTTTCAATAATGTCAATTCCTGAAGTTATCAAGTGGAATGTATACACTACAAAGCTAACTAGACCAATCTATTTACCGCTTTGCTACGGGAGATACATTTGTTCAGTGCAAAATTACTATACAAACGACTATGGTACATTGCAAAACGCAGTTTCTTTTGGTGTGTTTTCCTTTTACAAAGACCATAGATTAACTGCACGTGACCTACATAAAATACAAGGTGTCTCAGAGAATGTTGCACTTTTATATGTATAACTTTAAAGCCTTTTGAAATTTAGTTGCCTAAATCATTGTAATGAACAAAGCAAGCTTTACAAATTTAATGTTGACGTGCAATATGACGAATCCACTGCTTTTGTCTTAATTTATCCATATTTAATCATTATTAGATAATTATATGTAAACATAATTAATTTCATAAAAATTGAAACATACGTTTTAGATATTGGGGCAATTATTACAAATCCGCACAAATACACCCACTTTAGCAATTTGTCAAGCAAGATATGCTTACTATGACTACAGGTCAAAATTCTTTTGTTCCACGCCCAGAATTTCCCAAGGGAATTTCTTCAGAATAACCTAAACACCTTTTGCATTTGAAGTCTAGTGAAATTTGCGAAAGGATTGTGTTGTGACATACGCATGAAAACCGAGTGTTATTCTTACCAGTTATTTCATCAACAACGCTCGAACGAACTCAACGAAAGGATTAAAGCCTGGAGATTTTAGAGGGGATATCAAAATCCTCGAATATTTTAATGCAAAACATTTTTGATCCGCATTATAAGGTGGTCATTGAAAGCGATACTGAATGAACCATCCGGTGAGCCTCAATGCAAAAGAGGAATCTTGGCACGGTACACAGACGGTTCCAGAATAAGTGTCGGAAGAAGCATATGAGACTTCATATTAATATTTTCTCCTTTAAACCCATGCATCAAGGATCGAAAAAGGGATACGGGGCGTAACCTACTGTTAGTCAATTAGCACTAAAGACTGCTAAAGCCTATACATACGAATCTGACCTGATACACGCATGTGTAAGTACATAATCGAAAGCAACTGGGACACAATAACCAAGTTACTCCTCCGTGTGTTCCAAGCCATCAAGAGACTAAAGGAAAGAAAAATGCAGATAATCTGGCCAAACAAGCAGTGTACATGCCTTTCATTGGTCCTAACCGCTATTGTGGTCTGCAAAAGAGCCACCTAGAACAAGTAACCAAGAAATGAGGTAATAATCAAAAGGCATCTCTGGCAAGGCACGCCAGGACAAAACTATGCAAAAAAACTTCAGTCTCGCCAAAAACAATAAAGTTAGTGCTATCGTTGACCAAAAGGAACCTTAGATTAATGGTAGAATTTTTAACAGGTCATGTGGCCCTAAAATAAATCGCCCTTTTCAGCGTAATTTACAAAAAAAAAGAGGAAGTTGTTTACTTTTTGTTGGAGGTTAGCGTTGTAAAAATGTTTAATACATTACATATATTGATAACTGCTGGTGTTGGTTATTTTGTGTAGATTGAAACAACCGATTTATTATTATCACACACAAAACCTCAAATCTAAACACATACCATATGAGTTACATTGCATGTCAATTTTGCTTATGCTACACCCAACATCTTTATTTAATGCGAAAAAATGCTCCCCACATGTTTACATACAGGATCAGGGAATTTAAATTTCCAGCGAAACGAGGTGAGGCGAACAAGAAAGAGGATATCGGTACGTAGCAGGAATGGGTGCCGATATATTCTGTCTTGCTCGCCTCACCTCATTTCGTTCGGACATTAATCTGTGACGTATCTACGTATGTATTTATGTACACCTAGTTACTGTCTTAAATTATACATTTAGCACCATAACAAAATGGAACTTAAACTGTTTGCTTGTTTATTGAGAGCTGCCGATCATACTGCTCGCTCTGCCAACAAAATACTCCTATCTCTGGCATGTTTGATAGCTTGAAGCTGTTGGCAGCTATCGCAACGGGCAGCTCGTCGATGGCATAGTTGCTGCCGACTCTCTCCGTGCTAAATCCTGTGCACACATATAATATAGCACCCGATATTAGAGATTAGTATTACTCCTTCGTATAAAGTGCAATGTGGCCGAAATTTTGACATTCATTAAATAGGTATTCAGTTGTTTTCAATACTTACAATATTGTCGTTGATAATATAATCTTTACACAGGTGCAAAATCAAGCTGTTGGCAACAAATTTGTTACTAGTGCGTTTGCCGTTCGCAATTCGTTTAATTTCTTTTATTCTTTCTAACGATAAAAATACGTGAAATACATATTACCGCCGAACAATTTGCTTAATTAGTCAGCCTAATTAATTTCCATATAAAGAAACCGAAGCTGAATTCGCATTCAATGATTTATTAACATCCATATCTTTACGTCGATTTATCAGGAAATGAATACACCTACCTACATCACATCATTTAGGTTTTGACCGCAAATACAAAGTGCAATATTTAGAGTTTACCATAAATTATCAAGCGGCGGCCGTTCCAACGAAACCGCAGATTAAAATCACATTCTCTAATTGTTAACCGGACAACGATTGGCCCATTCTCCCCGAGGGTGATGGATCATCACTATTACATGAACGCCGGACTAGGCTGATAATGGGACCCGCGAGGGGTGGTTTTCCATTTCGCGTTATTAATGAGTCTACAGAGGACATGTTTACAGAATTCCGTTCAGATATTGATTTCGGAACGGGATGCGCCTCGCTTTGTACGTTTCAATCAGAATCAGGTAGCGCGTACGGAATCTTTAATTGCTTGTTATGAGGACGCGATTAACCCACTGTTAGGCGCCTATTTAACGTGTAATGGATATCCCCCACCCTCGCACGTCTCATGTCCAAATTAAGTGAACGTTTCATTAACTCATGCAATGCACTACATAGGAAATTACTGCGTTAATTTCGTACCTATCTCATACTCCAATCTTGGTGGTTACCTATAGGCGGATACCATATTAATTGTTAATTCGCAAATTTACATTAGTTTAAATAACACAACTTAGAGTAAATGATAAGCTGATAACATAAGCTGTTTGGCGCTATATAATTAACCAAAGTTTCAAATCAAGTCAACAAGCTGGGATAATCTAAATAATTTTCAAATTACGGATTAAGAGGTATTTCATCTCGGATGTATAGAACATTTTTCGCAATTAGTATTATGTTATTTCCATATTATGAACTATTTAGTCACTTTAAGTATCACATGCGATTTCAGTAAAACTAATTTATCCAACACAGCCTTTTGCTATTTTTTGTTATTTTAGCATGTCCGGTAGCGGGGCAAACTGGAAATGTTAAAGCTGTTGCTTTGATTTCATACGATATGCAATTCTTAATAAATGTCGATACAAGTAGGTCATTTTGCATACAGGATGCCCAAGCTTCAGGAACTGTAGAATTGCGCCTATTGTGTTAACAATACGAAGCTCAAATAATAGACGTCATAGAGCATCATTCCATGTCCGCATATACTGGATGACCGATGAATAATGAATCAGGCTCCTACTTTGTTATTTAAAGTAGAACAATCTGTATTTTATTACACTTTCAGTTTCTCAATTTAGAATTAAACCAACGTAATACACTGAGAAAACAAATTGGTTGAACCAACCAAAAATTGATTGACTCAGCCAACTTGCTAAATATACTCAACACTCCACATAATTTAGAACAACAACATACAATTGGTTGAACCTTTTGAATTGAATCAACTTTGAAATGGATATTCAACCAAGCTACATTGGAATTTTGGTCGAAAAAAATGCATGCGTAGAATCAAAACTGAACACGTGTGTATAAGGAAATAAATTTTGTGCTGATTGCGCAAATCTGAATGTGTATTGTAAAAAAGGAATCTTTATGAAATTGCACTTGCGTCTATTGTGCGAATCAAATTTTATAGTTGATCTAAAAGTAATATGTTTTGAGCCACAACCAACACAAATATTGGTTTGATTTAACAAAAATAACTGAATCAAAGCTAGTTTTTGTTAGTTTCGTTAGTTACTTCGAAGCGTAAATATTTACAAGATTAAATTAAATACTTAATTCAATCTAGATATGGTATTGAAACGCTTTCAAAATGTGCATTTTGTATTTCTAGTGCTGAAATAAAACGACTATTATTACTGTTAATTCGGGCATGCTATTCGCCTCGTTCATCAACGCGATAAATTTCTTTTTATTTATTATACTAAATATTCTTTTATATTCATAAGCAATCTCATTGGGTTTACCGCAAACCAATGATAAATGTTGGAAATTATGATATGATTTATCAAAAATCTCTATAATGGTAAATGGATATGCAGTTCTTATAGAAACATTATCCGCGTAAGTACCTGACATGGTGGTCACTCTTATGAGTTCAAATACGGTCCAAAACAACTTGAAATTTTTTTTTATCTGCTTTTTGCAATTTATGAAATGAAAGAACTGTCTCAGTCGGATCCCACAGTACTCGAAATTATACTCCTCACATAGAGAAAAGAAGAACAATTTATACTAAGAATTATAACACGTTCATTTAAGCTGACAAAATATTAGTTGCCCTAAGAAAAATCGTAGCTAGATTTAAGAGAAAGTATTGCTGTCAGAATTATTACTGTAAAATTATATATTTTTTGTT
Organism: Oryctes borbonicus; assembly: GCA_902654985.2. Lineage (NCBI taxonomy): Eukaryota > Metazoa > Arthropoda > Insecta > Coleoptera > Scarabaeidae > Oryctes > Oryctes borbonicus. The sequence continues at coordinate 6,252,441 of LR736859.1, read as the reverse complement.
AAGGCAACTACATATTTTGTTAGATTAATTAAACTTGTAATTTTTAGTATAAATTGTTTTTATTTTAAAAATATAAGGGTTGCTGTACAAATATTTTTCTCTGTGCAGCCAAATGGGATAACGTTACTGATTCGCCATGAATTGAACTAACTCCAGAATAGTATGCTCCTATATATAAATAACCCACCATAGTAAGGCACAAAATATGAGTTTCATTTAGCCAAAGTTCATCAACACAGGCCACATCGAGTTGTTTTCTAAAAATAGCCTTGGATCTAAAAATTTCCTACCAGGACTCTGGATATTAAGAAACAATACAGTCAAAAGATTTCTTCGTTGCTTCTCCACGGGAAATCCACTTCTATAAAATCGCCAACAAGAGTTTCCGTTCTATAGGTCTCTTCAGATATTTCGCCTCTCATAGTAGAGACCGGAAGACTTGTATGTTGCAAATATTCAAGCAAAATCAATGTAATTCGATGACCGGATAGAGCATCATTTATGCCCGCAAATATCACTACCACGACACTTTTATTAAAATCCTTAGTTTACATTTACATCTAACGTCTTTTAGCATAGCTGCGTGTTTAAATACACATCTTACGCTATAACCGGGAAGTTTGACAAAATCCCGCTTGAATTACAACCGTGACTGTTTTTTACGGATTCTTTTAACACGTTCTTGATTGAACTTTTGTGTGCACAGTATATAACAGAAGGCTTTTCCGATAACTTCACCGCATATGTGTATAGATAACCGGATTATTTCGTGGTATTATACATTTATTTGACACTTCAGTTAATTCACAGATTTTCTTTTTTAATTAAAATAAAAATAAAAATAAAATAAAATAAAACAGTCGACGGTTTTTAAACCGTTTTCGATAGTTTATTTGCATTTATTATTTCCATTAATATAATTCGTCCGCTAATTTATTTGTAACCGATGTTTCGCTGGTATCAATTTTCGCTTCCATACAACTCGAGTTTGTCTGGTGGAATTCCAAAAAGTAACGTTTCTGATACAGAATACAGCACGATACTAAGCAAGTATTTGAAAATTAAAAGAGGATGCGAATATTTTGCGATTTTGTGCATCAGTAATGAGGTCTTTGCTTACTGTCAAAGTAAATTAATACTCTCACAAACAGCCAGATTTGCAGTGATTGAACGCATACTTAACATCGTGGATATTATAAGGTAACGCTGCTCATATTACACATTTCGATGGTATCATTTGGAACCATCTACTTGCAAAACCATGACTTCCACCTATTAGAATAAAATCGGTTACATTTTTGTTTAGAATACTATGTTGTGTCAATATTTCTGATTAGTTATTATAGGCTTCGCTTTAAATCCACCACTGAATCCTACGCTGTTTCCTCTAGAATAAACAGAAAGTCCTATAATTACTATCATTACTTAGTAAAGAATGAAAGCAAATGATCAGCAATAAAATTGGGTATATTTACAAATCTTATTTTCAAGTAATTTTGTTATTTTTTAAAGGCATGTAGAATTGTTAATGATAAAAATCTAATAAATCAGCGGATATTGTAAAGATTCCACTTAGTATGCTCGCAATTTCGAGAAAGCTCTTATTTCGAAAATTTTAATTGATTAGAATATCTAGATCTAGATATTCCTGTCATGGAACATCCTGTGTTCTAATCAATGCTTATTAACTATCATTTCGTACATATACGACTTTCCTGCGATCGACGCAAAGTTGTCCCGATGAGCAGTAAACGGCAAAACGCATTCACAAATGGCAGCACTTCGTATTATTTATTTAATTAATATATTTAATATATTTTTTTAATAATAATACGTTGAATATATTTGAATCCAAATAAGCGATATAAAATACGACACATAACTAACATTAACATATGTAAAAATTTAGAGAAGCTTACAAATTACTGTATCATTCATAAAAGAAAATTAACAGTAGATGTATGTGTATAAATGTTTTTATCTTTAGGTACGATCTGGGTCAAGCAGATTTATCAAATAAAACAAAAGAAATATCGGTAAAAATTACCGTACCACTATTTTCTAAACACTCCTTTAATGAGAAATCGTCGAGAAGCTGGTAGAACGTTAAAATGAAATCTGAACGAGGTAGAAAAACTGGAAAAATTTTTCACAATATCTCGGAAAACTGGGAATCGCTTTACGACGCTCTGGTGTGCTGTGATACTCGTAAAATGCTGATTGGTGACAGTGCGGTAGGCTCCGAAATGACAAATGCTTGTTCTCCGCTTGCTACTGATCTTCCCGGCGTAAACCGCTAGAATCTACGAGGGTAAGGATTTATAAGGATGTTCATCAAGTGGCAAGGAATTCCTTTAAAGCTTTCATTACGCTTAATGAGGTTTTTAGAATTATCACTTACATCTTCGCTGCAATGGAATATTTGTACCCACCAAGCATGATGGTATTAGTCGCTTATTTGAAGCAGGTGATCTAATTAGACAGTTATTTTAATAGCAATCTGGAAATTGTTGGCTTAAATTACAGAAACAATTATAGCATTTATTAATCAAGTATACAAAGATTTTATGCAACCCAATAAGATCTAACAATACCATTGTACAGGCAGTTGTCTATAGCTGAGGCTACAAACAGCATATAAATACCGAGTGCTTCATGACATGGCTGCCGCAACTTAAGAACATATTGCCCAACTAATTTCAAGTCAAGTACAGCAAATGAACATATGCCCAAAACTGTATCGTAATTGAATCACAAGCATTTGAAGTTTTAGGAAACCCTAGTAATGTATGTGTAGATATATATGCTTAAGAGAAACAATGCCGCCTGTGTTTGGAAAAGGAGGCAACAGTTTTGCACACTTTCTGTCACTATCCTGCCGTCTGCAGAATCAGATTTTTTTCTGTTTGGTGAAGATTTTGTAACGCCTGAAAATCTGAGGAAAGCTTTGCCGAGCAAACCTTTGGAATTCACTAAACGGCTACATCTACTCGTGGAACTTATTGCACTGCTGGCCTACAATAATCCTTGTTAATCGATAAATGGGTGAATTAGGCCACCCAGTCGGGTTTATTATTATAGTTGCAAAATTGATGGTCATTTGGAAATATACTTTTTAGAGGCATAGAATAAACGACATACATTTTATAAAATATGTACAAATAAATTGTCAGCAAGTACGATTGTTTCTTCTTATTCATCAAACACGCGTACATAGAATTCTGACCACTGGGTTTGACAAAATAATTTATTGTCGGTTGGTGGTCGAATTCATGTCACCATTAACATGTAGAGGTTGTGTTTTAAATTTTTATACGTCAGATCATTAATTATATTCATAAATATTTTATAGCGGTTGTACATGTCCCCACAAAGTGAGGAAAAACAATGTAGTTTCCAATATTAATTTAATTTTAATTTCACGTCGATCGTAGCGGATAGATACCCGTGTCTCCCAATTTGATATATGAAGCTGATATTTTAAATCTGACAATACATTGGATTCAGCGTCATTTTAGCGACCCGAATTTTATTTATTGTTCGGAAAATATCCAATGTTTTCCAGGCTGTAAAGATTGAAAGCACGGGGTAATGGAAAATCCGCACTGAAACAAATAAATTACTTCCTACCGAGAATTATAGGGCAGCGAAATCTAAAATCAAAATAAATCTTCAATGACTTTAATTAGATTGCATTTTGCGATTTTGGGACGAAATGATTTTTTACGTAGAAAAGTGAAATAAAAAATTATAAATATTACCCAGTCATATCTCAGACAGTAATAACCACTGTAGTTGATGAAGGGAAAGTATATGTAAAAATAAATTCTCCATATACATATACATACACATCCTTCCTGTTAAAAGTTAAATACAATAAAAAAAATAGGTTGATTAGTATTTTATTTATTTCCATCATATTGAGGAATGTTCTGACATTATTGATAGAAATTAGACGTACACCTCGTCTTTTAGATCAATTTACAATCCTTTTGAAGACAAATTGAACTTATTTTTCCGTAAATTTTCGAAAACATCACCGACATTCGCAAGATTAATGCCCTGCAAAAGCACTTTGGTCATGTGTACGTGAATAGAGCAGGCATAATTGAAAATCTGAAAAACCATGTCAGAGAAGCATTTCGGATTATAGCCTCAGGTATAATTCTGAATGTAATTACATTCTGGTGCATATTATATATTGTCAACTAGTATGGTGTGATCTGTTTTGACATTTGCTTCAATAGAGGCAGCGAAATCAACAGAGACTAGACAGACTCGTGTTTTCTCGGCTCTCGGGTAAACTAGTGGACAACACGAACTCATTCTCGTGAGACGAATAAACACTGAGTTTGTCTAGTGTCTGCTAATTTCGTGACGCGCACGGAAAGTGGCGAACTTTACTCATAAATAAGAAGAAACGCGCCCATTGCATAGGCACCTCGGTCACCTGATTTGTCTGTTTTAGATTTCTATTAAAGGGCAATGATAAACGATGGGGTATATCGAAAATCATACGACACAGTAGATGACTTTAGAAAAGTTTTTACTCATGTTAATGGACATTCCGCTAGAAAGGCAACATATCATGATGATGGACTTTTTGAACATACTTAGTCTCAAATAGTTTACTTACTTTAATTACGTTGTTTCAGTACTACTTTAGTTGTATCCTAATTTCCTTTATTGTTTCTTAATTTATCGTTTATCATTCTGCGTTTATTGGTGTCCCAGAAATAATTTTTGTGCAAAATTTCCAACGGAATAAACATTTCTCACCAAAATATTTCGAAATTATAAGAAAAATAACTATCTTAAATTTTGTTAACGTATGCCTCCATGAAATGCTTTTATATCTTACTGCCTGAACAGAAAATGGGAAATTTGTAAAAACAATTGTCAGGCGCTACATCGTAGGAATTATTGAAAAAATGCCTTCTTTTTGAAGTCATTGCCGACAACGGTTTCCTTTAAGAAACACATTCTTAGTCGGACTTCAAATATTATAGCTTTAATAAAAAGTTCGCCTAAGCTATCTTATTAAGCATATAATTACCTACAAGTTCCTCCTTTACACTTTTTTTCAGTTTCAGGTCAATAGTAGACACCGAACGAAATAACACAAAAACAGCTTTTTCGAGATATCTAGTTAACCCTGCACTTTTTTCTAGAAAGTAAAATATTCATACAACTGAACTTAACCTTCTTCTCGTCTACTTTCCAAGATTCTCATACTAAACATGCATGGAAAAAACACTGCGTTCCAGATCCATATAAAACTCATATTACGTTTGTAAATATATAAAAACAGGTCAGTTACCTATCCTTCTCAAAACGAATTGTCTTAATTGGGATTTTTAGACAATTCTGTTATTTATTGCAATAGATACGTAACTTCTTGGAATCAGTACTTTTATTGGGATAAGTGCCAAAACTCGAGACCAAGGTAAAAAAAATAAAGCTGATTGGACCGCTAGGGAACATAGTTTTAACTTTTTTTTGTATTCTCTGACCGTTATTCGTCGAAATTGTATAATTTCCTTCGGGAATTAAACAAAATACTCCACTACAGAGCAATTTATCTGCTGGCTATGAATAATTTATTTATAATATCAAAATTGTTGTAATAATTGTTAGGTATTGTTTAACTTCGCTGTTTTTTAATTTATAACCACAATATGGAGAAAATACAATAATAACCCTCGGTCGTTTTCGGTCGGCAAATTTTTCAAAAAGTAGGAAGATACACAGAGCGACAGAAGTGATAGTGGAGGCAGAAAACGGTACTTCATTGGTTTAGGATTTATATTACAACCATAGCAAAAAATAAACCTTAATAATGCAATCATTTGCCTTCACTGCAAAAAAAAAAAAAAAAAACCAGAAATCTAAGCTATTTGTTAACGTAATACTGACGCGTCTGACTAAAATGTTGCTAGTAGCACGTTTTTAAAACTTTTGATTAATTTGGAAAATAGCATTACTACTCTGTGTATTCTACGACTGCTGACCAATAATAAGAAGAATCGCTATAGCATTGGATGCAATATCCAAGTTATACTAAATATGACCTGGAATTAAGAAAGGCGGTTAGTCAATTAAAATAAAGGACTTCTTTACTATTTAATTCGATTTTCCTAGTCACTTCTTTCTTCATTCCAGGACTCAAACACTTACCGTAGATGTAGTGGTGTTACCGGTGCAAGCCACAATGCAACCGCCAAAACTTATGTAGAATATTCAAAGAAGGAAGAATGTTACTTACAACAAAATATTGTTATATAGTTCCCTGTTTAATTGGGAGTATCGGCGAATTTAAGTTTAAGTTAATAGAGGAAATACTCAATAAAATATCCCTATAATTTGTACCATAAAATATGGATAAATACATAGAATTCGTCAGAAGTAGCGAATTAGTTTAAATATTAACTAAAAGACTTCCAGCATTTGTGTTACCATTTAATTTTTTTTATGGTAGCAGATACATTTTCTAGCGAGTTTGAAGCCCTTACAAACTTCTTAACATGGATATAATATTGTTTTCATTGGATTCGATAATAAAAAAGCAGGATATTTAAATGTTGAGCCTCACTCATTCTGAGCGTTATCACATGATAATGGCAGCAAAACTTTGTTGGTTTTCACCGATTGGAGTGAATCTGGTTAGAAACGTCTATCAAAGAATTATTGACGTATCTCAATAAAATAGTTCGCACCGCAAAAACCTGTTTTTTTTTTTAATAGTTTGTGTGAAAATTGTAAAATTAACAAGTTCTCATAACGAAGTTTGCCGTTTATTCAACAATGTCCATCTACAGCAAACTCCTGTATCGCAATCAACGGTTTCAAGATTGGTTGTCACATTTAAAGAAAGGAGCGATTTGAAAGATAGTCCTCAGGTCGACCTTCCCAAATCAACCACTAATGAAGACCGATCTCTAGATGTGTTACTTACGGATAACCGAACTAACCACTACTGACATTAGATAGTAATATAGGTTCGAGATCGGTTGCTCGAATATTAAGAAAAAACAAATATAAGTCCTATGAAACACGTCTTCTGCATAAGCTTAACGCAGATGGACAGACGAATGCAGTTTGGTTGAACAATGATGAAAATATCTAATAATGATCCAAATTTTTTCAATATTTTCTGGCGAAGTTACGTATTGTCTTGATGGTTTTGTAAATAGGTACAACTACCGTTATTGGTCGACTGAGAATCCGTGGACACAGCATCCCCAAAAACTTCTGTGCGCTGGCATTTTTAGGCAACAAATCATAGATCCATATTTCTAGGAAAGCACCTTAACAGGGGACGGTTACTGAAACTCACTGCGTAATCATATTATACCAAACATTTTGAATCTGTTTCCTGATTGTGCTCAAACAGGTACGCCAAACCGTTTAAACAAGATGGGGCTCCACCACATTATGCAATTAATCCCACAGATTCCATAGATACAATTGTTTCCGGTTATTGGATTGGACGTCGGAGTTTTAATAAGTGGTACAGTAGGTTACCCGATTTAAATCCGTTGGATTGCTTTCTGTTGCGTAACTTAAGAACAAAGGTATACACGGAGAAATCCAAAGACTTAGAAGATTTAAGAATAAAAATTAGACGTGAGATGCAAGCCATATCACCTAGAGGGCTTCAAAATATTATTTGCAATTTTTGAGAACGTCTAGGACACCGTCAGCCCGTATAAACACTTAATTGAGTTCTTTAATTTTTGTATTTTTAGTTTTTTTCATTATATTGAGAAATTTATAAGAATTCCAAATCCGCCAAGAAAGTTACTGTTACCATAAAAAAATATTTGCTTTGTTCCCGCAAAAAGTCGTTTGAAAAAACTCACAAATGATGGAATGTGATAGAAAATACTTGTTAAATAAATTTTGCTAATAATATTTTTTCTGCATGCATATAAACGGAAAGTTTTCAACCTCTTTCTTGAAAGATTACATATGTAACTTAAAGTAGAAATCTTAAATTTCACAGGCAATGCAAGTTGATGGTTTCGGTAACGAAGTCCATATTCGCTAATTTCTTAGCAAACGACATACGGATATGATTTTTATTGCCAGGACTGCCAACTTAAACTGTCCACAATGTCTTTTTAATTACTACTATAATATCGCAAAACAGATACAGATATTTAAGAGAGAATTTCCAAACTGCAGAAATACATATTACATTCTATTACGAACGATTTACAACTATTTACTTGTGCCATGCAGCGAATTTATTTCATCGATAGATCAAATCCAAGCATCATTTTACGTATTATTCGCTGAAAATAGTTGCAATCTAAATATAATGAATGAATGATCAAAATCCATAAAATACAAGTAAAACCAGTTAGCGTTTAATAAAAGCTCCTTCATCATATTTAGATAAATCAATTTATTGCTTGCGTTGGATGAAAATATGAATTAATTGACACTGTAATGGTAGTAACCGAAGCTTGATTGTAAATGAAATAAAAAATATCCGTGGAAGCTAAAATAAATGGTGCATTTTAAAATTTTTTCAGCATTATGATCAGTATGATCACCATAATGATAACTTTACGCAGCATCATTTACTCTTAGAATATTTAGGAAGCCCAAAGTCGACCAGATCCACGCAGTTTGACTCGAAGATTAGGGAAATATTTCCGGAATCATGTAAAGCCATCTACAATGAGGACTTAACCGAAATCCGTTGGAAGAAGCAAAATCCATTCGAGAAAAGTTTTTTTCTTTTATTTTATTAGTGGAGGGCAAGAAGCATGGCAACAAAATCGTACATCCTACATAGATACACAGATAGAGTGTAACAAAAGTTATTGACTTCAATTATTACCTATCCTATAATTTCAGGGTTTAACATAATTCAAATGTTAAAATTTCGACAGTTTGACTAAATATTTAAATTAATCGTTAACGTTTCGACACTAAACCAGGGTCATAATCAGAGCCAGATTATTCATATTAAAAAAAAAAACAGTTTTAATCATTTTTTTTAATTTTGCAGACGATTTAAGTTGGTAGTACCAAAATAGCAGACATATTCGCCAACTTCTTAGCTCAATCCATACAAATTGCTTTTTATTGTCTGAATTCTCAACCTAAATCACTTACGAAATTTAAGCAAATGTTTACTGGGTTCATACATACAAAATTCGTGACTACGACAACAATTATTCTTATTTAGTTGCATGTTTAATTACCGACATCCAATTATTTAATATTATCATAAAACACAAAAAGTTAAGCTACGTTCAAGCACTTGAGAACGCAAAAAACGCGCAAAACAGAAGTCCGCCATGTTTTTGACGGTGCCATTTGCTGGCAGAGGTCGAGTGTCGTCTCTGGATGTCTTCTAGGATAATAACTTATAATATGCAACCAAATTTACGTGCCTGAAATTCAATTTTAATGTCACCTTAAATGAAGGCATTAAAATTACTTAACTTAGAAAACCAGTTTTAATGGGACAGGCACAGTATAATAAAGACTTTTATTTGGCAAGTATACACTGCGTTTACCATGAAAGAAATAAATGAAGAATGAAATTTGCATTGCTGCCTTGTATTCCATGTATTTCCTCGCAGAAGTGGATTCTTCGGTCAAAGTTGTCATTTTGCTACTCAAAACGTATTTGAAACAATTCTTGTTCATCGCCATAACTACCGGATATTTGTCTCAATGTGATATCTTCAGCTTAGAAGATGTATTTAGCATTCTCGGGGTAAGCTTTGTTAAATAAGTTAACAACTTCTACTTGAGTACGTAATTGATTTCCAAAGCCATAAGAATATTTTTTATTTCCTTTTCAGTTAAACGCATTTTGAATTTAATTAGATGCACAAATCAGTTTATATACACATGTAAACGCTTAAAACAATTTTAACATACGGTTACAGTGACTTTTTAAATTGTTGTTGGTTGTGTTTATGATACTCGATAAAAGCAACGACATTGATAGCGAGAATAGTGACGACGGCAGCAGCGATAAAGTAGATGATGCTAACAGTGATAAAAGCTTAGAGAAATATGCATCGCGCAAAACATTTTCATTGCATCCTTTCTTTTCTCAATTGGTCTTTTGTGCGGCAAAAGTAATTTCGGTTATTAAACTCTCGATATCCATTAAAACTAGGACTAAGTAAAGAAGTTGAATTATAAATGCCATTGTCTTTGCTCACGATCCCAGCCTACAGATAAAGCGTAGCTTCAACACAATGTTTCTCTCTGCTTTACTATCATCGCTCGTAACTCGCTTCTGTAACCGTGGTTACAGAAAAGTACAACGCTAACCAATTGGTTTCACTTGCTCAAAGCTCTTATCAAGTATCGCAGCTTTACATAGCCACACCTTCAGAGTAAATTTACTTTGGAGCTGATATAAACGATGAGAGCAACGAGTTAGCAAAACCGAACCATCGATGCGAGTTAACGAAAAGGTGCTACGCTCACCGATTGGTCTGTTTTACTAACTCGTCGCTCTTATCGTTTATCACAGCTCCAACATGTTCGGGGCCTTAATCATTTAATTTTTGCAATAAGGCGTGTTTACTGAAAAGTGTATTTAATGTTTTGGATATCAAAGTGAGTCTTATTAACGATCAACCAAGTTTTTGTACAAGTAAAAAAAAATGCAGACCAATATAGACATGTTCAAGTATTTTTGTCCAAAGAATGTTGTTAAATTTATCCCTTTCATCGTAAAGGCAGTGTATGATTTATTTATTTTATTTCCAACTTCTTTTCCGCGGTAGAACTACAACTGTTGGAATGTCTTTAGAGAAAGAAAAAATAGAATCAACAATAACACATACATATGTAAATGTGACAACAAGAATAAACAGTATAATGCAGGTCCCAACCACGTTGCACTGCAACTGTAATAACGTCAATATTGAATATTTTAAACACAGCATGCGAGTAAATTACACAGGAAGTCTATTTTGGAACAAGACGCCAATTACTGTAACCGAAACACGCTCAGTACCTGCTATGTAATGTCGCGAATTGTAATGAGATTCCTCTTCCTTCTGACAAACCATCGACGTGCGTTCGCGATACTAACATTGCTCCCGAACGACGTGCATCTCAAACTATATACCTACGTATTGGTTACCACATATGTATGTAACTAACGTATGTAGCAGATATAGATACGTGTGTGTACATGAATTCAATACGAAGCGAAGCCATACTTCGTAATTTAGACCGAAACGGCCATAAAGAATTCATTCTAACGGAGCCACAAGCACTATACTAATCGACAAACAGAAAGGTAGGCAGCGATTCGACTAACTTATTGTTTCGTCCAGAACGAATTTATATCAATTTATATGACGATAACGTTAGCATCGCTTTAGCGGTACCATAAATCAAAATCTATCCTCGGTAATCAACCCATTGTCTTTTATTATTGTGTATTATGTGGATCGTCTAATAATGTACTGAAATAACAAGTCTATTAAACAATGCAAAATTCAAAATTATAAAAATGCCAGCCCTCAAGTCATTCATGCAACTAACACTGAAATACAGTACTCTCAATATCTTCTCTTTACATTACACAATTAAAATATTGGAAATGCATGTACATACAAGAGAATCTTTTAAATTGAATGTTTTAACGCAATAAAACAATTCGTATTAAATAAACAAGTTTTCCTAAACAGTACATAATCATTGGAGGTAGACTAACTAGCATAAGATTTCATATGTATTTACATAATATACAACACTGTCCATTGTAGAAATTATAAAAAAGTCTATTATTTTTGGCATACATTCATATTAATACGAGATTCTATTATAAAACTAATATTGCACTGTTTATAATTGTCTTGTAGGAAAAAGGGAACGTGGTGATAGCAGTATTCCTAGTTCTACAAGACACATACTGTAAGAAATCTTATGCTAATTAGTCTACTTCAATTTCGTAAGGAAATACGGTATGCAACATACTATACATGTTCTAAACTGGTCGGATCGCATTTAATTATTAACATACTGTACATAGGGTCGTAAAGCAGCAACACATTAATATAGCGATACATTACAGAAATTGGTGCCTTTGACCATTATAAGCAAATGTCAAATATTGCATAAAATGTTGATTTTTTTTTTCGAAATTTTGGGCGAGTAGTAGGAAAAATATATCATGACACTCGGGCCGTAAGTGATTTTGCAGTCTCGTGTGGTAGTGCCCAACCACAAAACAGCGCTTGCGTCCCTTGTGACATAAATAGCTAACTCCACCAGTATGCGAAAGTAACTTTTCATACTAGAAATTAACGAGTGTCGCCCTTCAGACAGTTTCCAGAAACAACAGGATCCAATATTGAACACTGTCTCCTGGCACTAGTAGCAACTACAGCCAATGTTCGTTTATTATTAATATTAATTGCGGAATTTGTAGTGTTATTAAAAATATAAGAAGAAAATTTTTATGTGATTTGGTATGTTAATACCAATATTTCGATATTCTTTACCTACTAAGGACGCACCATCAATAATAGTGTGCCTGTTATAGTTAGTATTTAGACAAGTATCAAGTAGTAGATTATTGTGCCCTTCCAGTAATAATTCCGTGAGCAACTTCACATCTTTTTGAAATAGAAACTTCTAAATATCCTTCAGCAAATGCAGATTTCCAGCCCTGATACTTTTTCAAATTTAAAATAGGTTTAGGGAATTTAAGTTACTCAGCAACTAAAATATCTGGCCAAATTTATCTTTTACATAATTTTGAAAAAATTATATTGTATTCGGAAACCTTACTGCGGAATACTTCTTATGTAAATCTATCGTATTAAATCCGTTATATTAATTCCATGATCGTATTATTGTCTACAACAGAAGTTGGTGTAATATGCGTTTTCGTATCCGGAATCCTAATAATATGTCTTGTATATTGTTCACAGACAAATTGGTTGATTCGTCACGTCACCAAACTCCACAAATTGAATAACAAAAACAACCTTACATAAAGCAAAAAGTTGCAAATCATCTCTGACAATAAGGTAAGATATTTGTACTTACCCTTATTAACGTCAGTTAGCAAAAGTTTTTACTTCTGTCGGTTTATAATTAGTAAGTTGCTTTTTTAAAAATCTTATAAGCCTCTGTTAAGGAGTTCTTAACATCGAATATTTTGCCGAGAATCAACCATTTAAAAATGTTACTTCCAAATTTGCCAAAATCATCGATTTTTCTAACATTATGAGACTAATTTTGCTGGAAGCTTCGGTAATGTTCGAATCACTATCGAAACTCGTTATTATACAAGCTGTGGTTAAACATATAAAAATGAGTCACGATTAACAATACCTAACAGTTTCAAACATTACTACAATGATACCCATATTTACTTCGCTATCATTGCAGTAGTACGTAACCAAGTTCTCATAAAGTATAATTTTTTAAGCTCAGTAATAATTGGACTCCCAACTAAGATCTAATTTTCTTCCGCGAGAGAAAATCATATACTTTCGTCCCTTGTTATGCAAACAACTATGTTATCTAAAACACTGTTTAGTTGCTTAGTTTTATTACATTTCAGCAGAGTTTTTGGGATTATTAATATAACGGTATACACCGACTTCTCGGCTTCCTTACAGATATCTGACAAATGTAATTTTGGTTGCTGGCTAACAGGCCATTCATCTCAATATTTGTATTATACATTTTTTTGTAGATAATACAGATCATAAGAATTTATTCCGTTTTCTTTTTATTTCTGACCTTAAATCCGTAATTTTCGAGTATTTTACGTTCTTTGGGCTTTTAGGTCGTTGGTAAACAAAACAAACAACTTCTTTTCCTTAGGTTTATTTTATTTTTGAATATCGTAACATTTTCGTCGATATTCTCAAGCAAATCTGACTGCTTCTCCTTGACTTCATATTGTATTAGTCGTGCTCTGCCTTTTCTTTCTTTTATTTTACTTTTGAGGTACTGTTTTTCCTTTTTAAAATTTAATTGCTTTTGCAAGCGTTTTCAATAGCTTTTACTGAAAAAGTTGTATCAAATAACTAAATTAAGAATATACATAAATATAAGAAACAAACTTGTAACATTAAAAACGGGCGCAACATAAATGCATGGAAATGACAGATTTGCTTGAAAATGTCAGTGAAAATGGTATGACGAAACGTTGCAAATTAAAACAAATTCAAGCAGAGGAAGCTTTTTATATTCTTTACCAAAGCCTAAAAGTTCAAAAAAGTTCTCATGATCTTCCAGTGTTTTATTAAATTGGAAGATCGTGAGAATGAGATTTCAAAACTTGGAAATGTCTGGTTTCAAAGTAAACGCCAAAAATAAAAACTTAACTTCGATATTTTACTTCAAATGGTTTCCAACGAGTCTCAAATGCGTATATTGGAAAGTTAAGTTGCCGTTCTCAATACAAATTGCCAAAGTAAAAATTTTAGATAAGTACTTCATCTCTCCTAGTATAATCTGTAAAATATCAAAATACATACACAAAGATACTTTCCAAGTTCCAATTGTTTCTCCAATTGTTATATAATAAAGAAAAGCACATATGTACATGTGTTAAAGGCGATTGCGTATTAAAATTCAGTAGTCTATTTTCTATTAAAGAAAAAGACGATACACCGGCCAATCTGCATTACACAAATTATTTAATTAAATAGGGCATCTGTTTCGGAAGTCCTCAATCAGTATGTTACACTATCCCGCAGTCGCCATCATCAATAGATCTATTGGAGATGTAGCTTCTTCTTTGATATAAGTAAATAACATTTATTATTTTCTTATATGTAAATATTTTTTGGCGTAGGAAAGCTGTTTAAGGTGTATAGCCATAACTATAAAACTACTAGTGTCAACTTTTAGATTTAAATTCCTAACATTTCCTGATATTTGGATAGGCTATGTTTAGGCGCCACGCCCTAGGTGCTGCAAAACATTTTACTTAGACTTCCGTAGACATTCGAACATATTTTTTATGATTGTATGGTTCTATACCGATAAAAGTGTTATTACTCACACTTTGTTTTATGATGTAACAATGTGAAAAAAAAAAAATTTAACAAATATGCAATGATAGCTCAAAATAATATCAAGTTGTGATTTTTATCCTATAATCTTTGTTGCACATTGTCGCCTCAAAAGTGTTCAGTCCTACATGCAACACACCACTCCGATTTTTTGCTATAATTGGAAAGCTCCCAAACAGACACTTACTTTATGAGATTCCGTATCTATCTCTGGAAATTCTGTTATTCAGAGGTGGCTTTCAACATAGGATACGGACAAAGACCAAGTCTGAAAAAAGGATGAAGAACGAAAGACATTTCATTAGTGACCAAAACCCGGCTGACAAACTAAGTTGTAAGACAACACTCAACTTTTATATTCCTAGAGCTTACGCTTGCTGAAGCAAAGCTCGCATTTCAAATGAAAGCTTTGCCGGGCGTAAGACAAAATTCCACACAAATACGCTGTTGCATAAACTCATTTATCTTCTAATTTCATACAGCGGGAACCGCAGATATTCTCTTCTACAATTCCAAGGTTATGGCTGACAAGTGTAGCTCATTGTGGAGGATGCAGCTAGGTAGCTTAACTTGGCGCAGTTGAAAGGACGCAATTGTTGCTGCGATATAACGAAAGTCCAGTTCGTTTTGTAATAGATTCCGTACATCATCTGTTCAAGATTATAATTAAATAAAACTTAAAAGAACGGAACCATTAAATTAAAAATGCAATAATTTAAGAATCAATATTTCCATACAACTCGAACAGCTGTGCGCAGAAATATTCTGTTATAAAACCAATAAATGCTTAATACCTAAAAGAAAGAGAACGTATCCCACGTCTTACACAACTTAAAAAGACGTCTTCAATTTCCTCTAGCAGTTTCGAAAGATACTTATCAACACTCTTTTTCGACACATTTCCAACTACACCACGGAATTGTGGAAAAATATTAAGAGAACTGAAACCGATTTTAGATAAGATCTGGTCATAAAACATGAAGACGTAAGGATTAACTAGAATAAAGGCCACTAACGCTAAAAAGTATTAAAGTTAGTTTTACAAGGACTACCGTGAAATGCACTATTTCAGAGGGAACTTAAAAATATGGTTTAAAATATTAAACGGTAAGTATAATCATTCTTATAACTTTTGCTTACTTAGTATTAAATACCGCAAGGCATATTGCGTAATTTATTAGACATTTTTAAAAGTAAGTAGAGCATTCCAGAGTAAAAAAGAACATAAGTAAATATTATTCCTTTTTCTAATCTTCACTACCTTCACGACAATCTCATATTTTTTTTCTGCACCGTAATACCGTGTTAATTGCGATAGCTCCGAGAAATTTATCAAGATCTATTTTCTTTTTGGAATCTACCCGGCCACTTGTCTTAAGTGGGATCTGCAGGAAATTGGCTCCGGACAGAGAAATATAAGTTTGTTTTAGGCAGATAACGCCCAGATTATACGAAGGAAGAAGTTTTCAGTTCGACGACAACCACCAAGATGGTACGCGGCGTTCAAGCTTTCCCGACATACAAGATGTTGCTATGAGAAGTTTTATATGTAAAAAATATCCAACGTGTTTTCTGAATCTAAATGGAAACACCGGGCGTGATATTACATGTTTACCAAAATGTTACGCTTGCGGTAATTCATTTTTTGCGGCGTCGGCGTAAATTTGAATATTATACGAGTACGTGAGCTTGTTTGCAATAAATATTTTTCCGCAGATAATCCCTGGTTGTTAATTTTATGAATTTTCTGTTTGTTGGTGTATGAGTCGTCCATTTAAATGTTATATTTATTGGGATTGTACTGAATCTCAAATAATAAAAATATAAAAGTAGATGACCCAAATAACATCAGCCCTTACATGCTTTTTTGTTAGAATGGTAATTGCATACGTAAATCTTCTCTACAATACAATTTACCCAAGTGCATAAAAATGTTGTAATGTTTTTTTGAAAAATATCATATTTGCTCTCATTTTTCTTTATAAATTAAGAATGGCACCCGGACACAAACACCTCTATTCTAGACTCTGTACAAAGTAATTGCAACTATCGAATTTGAGAAAATATGGATTGGAAAAATCTGAAGATTTGTGAAATTACTGTCATTGCAATAAATGCTGCCAGTAAATACGGCAGGAACGGTGGTTGACTACTGCGTCATCAACTCATCATGCCCCAAATAATTTATCATTTGTTGATCGGCGAGCTTACATTAAGATAATACCGTCATTTGGCGCCTGCTTATGATGTGTGTTAGTTAATATTTCTGTTGCCTTATTATTTCTAATATCATTTCACGCTCACTAGCATTCTTTCATCGAGCGAAGCGTCATGACTGCACTCCAACTAGTGCACCTGCGTTTCATTTTTCATTAGTTAAGTTGTTACCGTTTTATTGAAATATACACGTACTAGTAATTGCAGTCGTTGTGGTTTATATCCATTACTGAGGAACCAGCGCGCTAATTCCTACAAACATCATACAGTCACTCACAGTATGTAAATAAAATTTAATACATTGTTTATATGTAATTATTTCAATTGTAGAGAATGATTAAGGAACTGCGAAAAATTCTTTTCCATTGAATCTTATGATTTGGATTGTGCAAATTGTATATACTGTTAATTTAGTTGAAACTATCAAACTTAGACAATCTGTTTAATGAATTCCATTTTTTTTTAATAAGATATGAAGATGACTGCCTATAAGACCACTGCACACCTCTACAGATGCCAAGTTTCTAACTGCACATGCAGTAGGTTTGTTACAACAGAGAAACATTTCACCATTCTTGATGGTGTTAATCACATTGGTTAAGAAAGTGCAAGTTCTGGATTGATTCTGTTCTGTAATGATACAAGCAGCAGATTTTTCCCGCGATTTGAGCATGTGAGGGCATAACCTACGGCGTTTAACGTTTCTACGCAGTTCTTTCAGTTCTTGTTCAGATTTCACCGTTCTTAAATCGGTTCAGAATTAATTTGGGGTCTGGTCCGAACTAGTTCTACGGTTGTTGGATAGCCAATTTCTTTTCTGCATACTCCACATAGTTCCGAACTATAGGAACAAACCTTATGCGGCGTTATTCAACAACCACATTATTATCATTGAATGCGTATTGGTGTTTGCTACCATTATTTAACATTAATACCATTGACTCCTAATACAAACTATCTGAAAAATAGAAAACGTTTGTGTGCGAATCGAACAATCAATAATTACATATAAAAAAACATATTTTGAAATATATCAATATAAACGTAAAGTGAAACCAAGCATCAAATTCAAAACGCCTAATATAAATCAATGTACTAAATTGCTCTTTTTTAATTAGCAGATATGACAATAAAAGAACAATAAAGTTAAACACACTCTCGCCAATAATAAATATAGAACAAGTATCATCTCCGCAAAATATAAAACCAAGAGACAACCCCTTGAATTATGCAACTGGAAATTCACATGCATTAGTTCGGCTGCATACCAAGGTTTGTAAAGTTGCCAAAATCTATCGGCGAACAGCAAATAGCAACTTATAGAATACTTTCACATAAATTAAATATTTTTAAAATATTAAACGTTATTTTCTATTAGTTTAAAATTGTAATAATTGTATAACTTTATTATAGAAAAAATACTAAGAAAATGATTTTATTCTATAATGCTTTACCATAAAGTTTATCCATGATATTAGCTATTTGAAACAAACACTGTAAAAACGCTTGCCAGCGAAGTGTTTTCCTTCATCGCATCTGGTGATCTCTCAATTGTTGCTTTCCATATAATGCAAAGAAATTGAATGAAATTAAATTTTCTTTCTAAAAGATATTTAATAACTTAGGAAAATATACTGAAATATTTATATGTTATTCGTTTGCAATCATCTTGCCAGAATATATATGTATTACTCATTAAAAGAGCTGTCTACTTGCCAGGTCTCTTAAACTTAATGATATTAGGTAACCTATGAATCACAGAAGGTGTAAATATGATCTCTACCTCAGGTTATCCAGATACCAAGCTCTGAAATTCATATTTTTAGGCGCATGCGTTAAGCCATTTTGTTAGTAGAAGATGAGTATCGACGCATTCTCGAAATAGCTGTCCCCGATTGATTAATTAAACTTGTATGATGCGGAGTGTACCGATACTTTTGTATCGTTTGCCAGGATAATTGGATATATCATTTTTACACACCCAGCGGCGATGGGTGATGACGCAACGGAGGCCCGCGGCTCGACCTCCTCGTGCATGATAGGTATTCTGAATATTCCTGGCAATACTATACAACGTATTTCTTGAAAACTTCTATAAGCTATGAAGGCTTAAGTAGATTCTTTAAAATCAATGCTACAAAGAAATGTAATCATCCTTGTAGTAATTTTCCACAAGATGCGCGTACACAACATGGCGTTTTCCCATCGAGAAATTTGAACAACAAAGGTGCGTCAGAGAATTCATACCCGCTTAATTTGTGCCCTTCCCTAAACGACGCCATTGTATGCACATTTTACTCTGTGCATGTGCAACAAAATGTAATTTGGTAAATGAGGATAAAAAAAAACTGATTCCTATGTATGGCAGCTATTTTTTTCATCAATTTCAAATCTGTTTACCAATATTTTCTATCACCAATAGTTTTATAGCAGTAACATTTACGCCTTAAAATTTATCTCGTTTGACTTTCTGCTCTATTCAGTTTCATCTATGTATATCCTTCTTCAGGAATTCAGTGGAATTATAAATGCAATATCCAGTATAAACAGGTGCCATGTTCAGACTTAAAAATTGAGCATTTAACGATTCACGGTTGACCAGTGACCCAAATTTTTCGTTTGGTTTAGTCTGTTGAGTTATAGCTATAATTAAACGGAAAAATAGTTAACTCCAAACCAATATTAAGCAAATCGTATCAATTACTGCCATTATTGAATTAGGCGAAAATCTATAATAGTTTTGTGAATTAGGTACTATACTTCAACAATACAACTCTACAACGTTTATGTTGGGAAATTCCAGTGCCATTCGTCGAACATGAACAGATCAACCTCGTAGGCACTTGACGATACTAAATCGTTAAAGTTCATTTTTCATCTTTTTATTCGTGAACGCGTGTTGGACACGTCTGTGTGAGTTACACGTACATACGCGAGATCCACTCGAAACAAATGACAATAAATCACCGTGGAATTTCGCAACATAGACATATAAATAGGTGATGGAACGTAACAAATATTTGATTTTCTTCATTAATCACATGGATTTATCTGCGTAGGGCGCTACTGCTCATATTTCAGCTTGATAGACCAAGCGATAGCGTAAACGTAATTACGCGGCATTTAGATTTAATGCCGCTTTTAATATTTACACGAATACCTCACATGCTCAAAGCGAATTTGAATTTCTAGAAGCCGACAAATTAATTCACAATAATACTCATCGTTGAAGCACAGCAGAAGCGCTCATCGTGTTTAAATATCTGTATACAGCACCGGTTACAACCATTTCCTGTTACACAAGTAGTACAGTTGTCAGCAAAAGTATTCACACACCGAATACAAGAGGTACAATTAAGTTGGTGCATAGGTTCGGTTTGTTATACATAAAAACACACATTATTAAGCATTTAACTGAAGAAATTTACCTGTGTTGGAAAGATTATTATAATTATTAGGTTACATAAATAACATCCAAATTTAAAAGTAGAAGAAAGCGGAAATGGAATTAATATGGTAGCAATTTATTTTGATTACGATATTAATTTGGTATGAATAACATTAACGTTAGAATTGCACACTGTATATGTAGATACCTAAAGTATGGAATAAATTCATTATTTTCCAAATTTAACATATTCATTACATTTTGGAAAAATTCTGGGAGGGGACGATTTTTATTTTCAGCTACCTATCATATTCTGTATTATATTTAGTTGCGACGTCATTACTCTGGGTATGATGAATTTTTTAAACGATTTACCTATATCTACGGAGTGCGTCCCGGTAAGCTTCGATTACGTATAAGGAGAAGTGAACAAAATTTGAAATTTGAAAATTTACATACATATGTTATGCTCTCCCTGCATCTGTATGTGTTAACCACTTTGTAATACAAATGTTCGTTAACACGTTAAAACAGAAACCTGGGATTGGGTCAAACCTCGATGACTAGCACCAACGTTTAGGGTCCAGGTAAAGAGCTTCTGGCATTAGAATAAATTCGAAAGATTCCTCAACCAGTCAGGACACGATGAGTATAGCAAGCTGCCTCCTTCTCAACATATAGATGCCCTTGGCACGCTCGTTATTCCGAAACTACAGATTGGGTGATGCAACTGCAGGACTATATAGGTAAACGCCATGACATGGCATGTCTGTAAGATTTAGGTATAACCCTCGATAATTCGTTCAGATATAAAGATTACGCGTCCAAATTAGTCAATACCGCTTATTCTAATCTAACATTGCTACAGCTAACTTGAAATTTGAAATTTTAAAATGTCATGATTTTGATGTACTTGAATTTCTAGAAACTTCATTTCAATATTAATATTAAAATAAAGCTATTTTTTTATGCTTAAAATTTTAATCATTAGAGCTGGCACTTTTTAAATTTCGCGGATGATTTAAATTGGCTATTCGTCTGTATTACATTGAATGTGTCCGTTATTGGCGGAACTACCGACTTAAATCATCCACGAAAATTAAAAAGTGCCAGCTCTAGTAATCATTATGGTACAAGCCGTGTTATCAGACTCGGCTAACGCCTTCTCTAATAACATTCCCTGCTAGTACCATAATCACTACCTTCATGATCCTAACGATATAAATTTCCATTATTATACACTAGAGAATGGTAGAAAAAACATCTCAAATTTAAATAAAAATATTTATTAGTATGTCCAAACATAAATCAAACAGAATTAAAAATACCCGGCTACAAATTAACAGCTTTTTGCAAGGAACAGATTTAACCGCATATAGACAAAATAACAGTTAATGGACTAACCGGTTATTTCCAATCACTTCTCACTAATTGATGATTAAATGTCGCGAGCATAACTTTATAGGGAATGGCCGTATAGGTCTTGTGAATTAACGAAATAAAAAATGCACTCAAATATATTTTAATTTTTTTGTAAAGCGTAGCAGTCAGACTAAAATAATAAAAACTTGAAAAATAATGCTAATTTTAAGATTGTAGTCCAAGAATCTACTTAATGGCACGGCCTGGCTCTGACACGCCATGAAAGTACATTAAGTTGTGTGTTCGATTTACAATAATTTTCTCATTTGAACGAAACAGAAAAGTTTAAAGATTGTTCGCTTTCTCAGTGGAAACTTAATGCTTGTTTTGATTGACAAATTAAAAAAAAATAAAAAACTATATATTACTAGATAACAAAATATATATTTTTTTACTGTTCACTACTATTACATATTATTAACTATATTGTTATTAATAAATCTAGAAACTGTGCAGATTTTGTATTTGAAGTACATACGTTACAGAGCAAATATACATAACTTATCAGCGCTGTATATTTAGAGTACGTATCTCATTGGAATCGATACCCTAAACTAATTTTTCAATACTTTGCTTCAAGGTAGATTTTTTAACATATACATACATGTATCACTTACATCCTCAACAACTTCTATTCCTCATGCTTACTATAAAAACTTATTTTTAGCGAATGCATTCATTCATTATTTATTACATGAACATTTTGTTTATTATATTAATTAGCAATTAACACTGTCAATTTTTGAAATGGACTGTACAGTGTTAGGCAACGACTCGACAAAGGTCAATGCTACGCGCTAGTCGCGGATATTTAAACAGAATTGAACAGATGTGTACACTAGATTTCCGTCTGGATTTAAAATATATCTGTAACAAAAGCTTTTTAATAACGAATATTCTGTATATGGTAGTTTTTGCTATTAACATGTTTTAAAAGGAAATTGATTACGTTATAAGTGACGCTTGACAAAAATCTACGCTACTGAGTATCTGAAACAATCTACGAAAGTATTTATTAGATACTTATATTTGGCTTCAACTACGACACACTGTTTTTAACTAGAAAGCACTAGTCTTTAAAATCCGAAGTTAAGACTTTGGCTAGTGATTGGTTATTTTCGATAAACAAGCACAAAGTAAAAATTAGTCATGGACATGTATTATTTTTTTTACATGCTTACCATTTAGACTTTTTTTGTTACAAAAAGCAATAAACGTTATTAAGACAGTACTTCTACAAATTATGTACTTATTGTTGTATTTGCTTTTTGTGTATATGTAAACGTCTTTGTTATTATGGGATTGCTACCTAGTATACCAGGGTACGATAACATAGAGACAAATACTTTATTTTGTCAAATTCAGTTTTATTTCACAACACAGATGTAGGCGTTTACGAATGTAATGGCCTCGTTCGATAAAAATGTCAGCGATCAAAACTTTAAACCTAAACAACAAAAAAGGACCAGATCTGGTAAATAGAGTGGATGGTCTGCGATAGCGGTGGGTGATGACGTAAACAGGAGAACGCGGACAGCGATTGGTCCCTCGCGTATTTTGGATGCATATTGTACATAATGTACTGTGCAGCGAAAATACACGAGGATATCGAATCGTTGTCTGCGCTCTCTCGTGTACGTCGTCACCTACCATTATTGGTGGTCCGACAACTCAAACCCCAATTCGCGAATCTTTACCAGAGCGTCTACTAAAGTGTTATCTTGGCGGAACAAATGCGGTCGTTTTTCCGCAATGTCTGCTTTCAGCCAAATTCGGTATGGCTATTAGGAAACGAACCAGCAACTATCCCCAAAGTTAGATGACATGTTAAGAAACTACATAAGCTATATTCCCATTACTACTCTTTTTCTCTGCCTTGAAAAGTATCCATTTTAGATCCGTAATGAATAATGAGAGATTTTGTCTTTTTCTAAGGGAAAAACAGGTAATTATATTTAAAAAATTAAATTTTGACACTTTTTCTGATCTAAAGTTTAACTGTAATTATCCAAGGTTCGATACTTTAATCGGTGTAAAAGTTCAAAGACGTCCATTTGTCAAAGATTTTTAGAAGATGCAATTTTTTTTAAATATGGTTAGAAATAGTGACATAGTAACATTGCTTTATCAAACAAACCTTAAAATTGAATTAGGAATTCAAAAATGTAATAGTATAGAGGATGTTCTATTTTAAATAATTAATGTAAATGAATAATTTTAATTTAATCAAATGAAATATATACCATGTCGCATGTTCTGTGTTTGAGCTGAAATAGAGTATAATCAGCACGTACTTACATTTTTTTGTAACCTATATATTACAAAATTTAATTGCACTACTCAAAACAATAGAACGATTTAAACTTATATATTTAATGGTGCGTTAAAATTATACAATTCTTTCAAATTTTCCCCTTAACGTTAGTTAACCCTGTCTAGATATGGCTGCCAACTTTACTCCTTCTAATTAAAAAACAGAGTATAGTTTTCTCAAAATTCCATAATTCATATATATTTACCTCTATATATATTGTAATGTTAATAAAACGACGAGGTTAGTTGTCATCAGCGCCGTAGTCACTTTTTCTTTGCTAAGTTCACATTGTACACCTATCGGGTATGAGGGTCCATCTGTTGGTAGGAAGCCCGATCTCTAGGGAAAGAATCCTGTTTTGAGCCAAATATGTTAGGGGTGTAAAAATAATAAAGTTAATATAGAAAATTAATATAAGTACAGCCAACGACAAGCGCGGGGAAGACGTATATTAACTACTTATATATATATCATTCTCTTTTTCGAAAGTTAACATTAGAAATTTCTACAGCGAGTTCTAGAGCATATGTTAGCGGTATAAAGGTTATAAATGTCAATTAAATGTCTTTCGGTTCGAATCATCTAAATTCTCAGTACAATTTAAAGTTGTAGTGTTGCATGTGTTCAAATGTCTTCTTAGAACACAGAATCCCGGCAGCAGTTGCGACCTTGTGTCACACTACAGCAAAATCGTTCGTTTCGGAATCCAATAATCGTATATTTTCAATTGTTAACAATTATCATAGGTATCTATGAAAGCAAAACCGTTGGCAAGGAAACTAACAATAATTAATTATTATTTGTAACTTTATGTCGATCATTCAGACATAATATATTGGGAAGTTGCTCCAATTTTCAAACAAAAACTTTCATTTGCCGAAAGAGTGTCTAAGGACATTCCCGGATTCACGACCCCCAATTTTAGTAAATTTCTGACATTTGTAAATATTTCCAAAATTTCTTTAAATTAACCTATTAAATAAAATATATATTTACCACTTAATATTACCATAGGGGATGAATCGGAAGTAAGAGACCAAGCTCCACTATTGTACACATGAAAATAATGTACAAAAACTCATAAGTCAACCAATTTTCATTTGTTTTCAGGTTATACCGTAATTACAGTTAAACAAGATCAATAAATGTTCAAAAATAGCAATATTGACAATTAAACATTTTACGAAGGGCGCCTGATGCCTTTCTTTAATATTGGCTGCAGTATGTCTAATATGCGGAATGAAAAGTGCATCCCGAGTGTAGAACGTGCCTGACATTTCGTTTTACTCGGGTAGTCAATGCAAGGATAAGTTTATCTTATTTAAAACGTATTAACATGAAAACAAGCGAAAATTTCTACCATTTACAAGAAAACCATTTAACATTTTTTTAATTAAGCTGTAAATTGAAAACAAAAGAAAATCGGGTAAGAACATCGAGTTTTTTTGCCCTCTCGCAGTTTAGCCCGTTCCTCCCGACTCACTCTGTATATCAGTAAATAAATATTTGGGCTAAAGAAATTGAAAACACTTTTACGGGCAAAAATTTATTATGATCTGTTGTAAAACTTCAAAAACCCTTTAAATTTCGATCCAGATTTCTCGATTTATCAAGACGATCATGCTATAGTTTACAGGTCAGTTACATAACTGCTTTGTTACGGCTTCATTAGCGTGTAAATGAGAAATGGAGAATTAAATTAACAAACGAACTAAACCTAAAAATGAGTACGTATATAATCTAAACTTACGTATTCGTTGCATACCTATAATTATTTTTGTATATTGAAAAATTCAGTAAACAACACATAAGTATCGGCACCCTC
>LR736859.1:6165276-6196240 GCA_902654985.2 Oryctes borbonicus | reverse complement strand
GTTTAGTAACAATGAAGGGCATAATCAAAAATAATTCGGCAAACAATAAAAAGCAAACCAAATAAATAAATCTCTTTAAGTAAATTTATTTCTTTTAAATGTTTAACATTTTAACATATATATTCATGTACTGTTCTAGGCGAGGATCTATGCCTTGCTGAGAATTTGTTATGTGTTATTAGAATAATAAATACGTTCATATAACATGCATTCTTATTTTTATTTATTTATTATTCTTCTTTCGTGCTTTTCGATTAACCATGCTAAGATTATAAATTAATTTAGTGTTTTTTTTTTTAAATAATACAAATTAATTATTAAAATGCCACAATTCGAATAATAGTAAACAATTATCCAAATTTAAAATTTTATTAAACATGTGTGGGAAAGTATGGTAAACAACACAAAAGTATGGGCACAGTTTCGAGGATGCAGCGATCCACAATTTGTGGAATATATGGATTGATGCATCTTATAGCGTAATTACAAATAAACAACATTGCATACATTAACTTTTTTTTATCATAACGTTCTTTTAATAAATGTTAAAAAAATCTCTATTGACCTCTAAATATTTTGTGCAGTTGTCGCATTCCCATTCCAAAAATTAACAAACACAATATTTGCTTAATAATGATAGCAAGGACTGTGGCGTAGTATGGTAAACAACACTTGTGTGGTGCGGAGGGTGCCGATACTTATGTGTTGTTTACAATATTTGCTTATTCTAAATTTGAATAAGTGTGTGATATTTTCTAACAAAATATTCTAACAAACTCAAAGATAAACGTTAAATCATTGTTAAAATGCACTGACACATTTCGAAACAACAAAATGATTTGAGCTTTGAAAGGATTGATTCGATGAGAAACGAAAAGAACTTTTAATGCATAACGTTAGTTTATTTAAGACGTATTAACTCGAAAACAAGCGAACGCTATAGTTAATTTCTTTTTAATAAACTAAAACAAATGTAAATCGGATAACATACGAGTTTTTTACATTATTTTCACGTGTACAGTATAATCCTGGAGCTTGATCTGTTTCATTCGACTCACCCTGTATATTCTTCTATCATTACATATGCAT
Source organism: Oryctes borbonicus (assembly GCA_902654985.2). Lineage (NCBI taxonomy): Eukaryota > Metazoa > Arthropoda > Insecta > Coleoptera > Scarabaeidae > Oryctes > Oryctes borbonicus. Next base: position 6,195,151 of record LR736859.1, on the reverse strand, counting down.
AAATGTATCCTGGGTATTGTTTTAAGTTGTTACCAAACAATATAGATTTATGTTACATTTCTCTTTCTGGAAAGGTTATTTACCTTAAAAATTCTGTAAATCGGAAATAAATATAACGAAAATGCAAACTAAATTAAATAATAAAAAATAAATTAAAAATAAAAAAATAAATTAAATTAAATCTTTTTTTAATCCCGATACGCATAATGTACCTAATTACCTATATTCCACTCAATTCTTGTTGCGTTGTATGCTTCGTAAAGTTTGGTACCTTTTAAAAAGAACTTAAGCACACAAATGTATAACAATTTAAACATTATTTTTAAAACCATTAATTTTTTTAACCAATTAGGTAAATGCTTATGGGAAAAACTATTTTCTTATAATATGCACTCATGCAAACTTTCTTATTCTTGATTAAAAACAAATCCTTTATCAAGTTTTGCTTATTTTAGGATGTTGAATACAGTGCTCAGATATGGAGTGAAGTATGACCTATAAAATATAAACAAACTACCCACAACACATCATGAAGTAAAAAGTTTATTCTTCTATTTTATTATTGGAGGTTGTCATATTGAATAATTTTTTAATTGGATTATATCAAGATCTTTCAATTTAAAATAAAAATCATGTTAAATTACATCTGAGGTGACATTTGTGAAAAAAATAAAGTTAATAATACTCCAATAAGAATTGATATCACATTTTTTAAATTTATAATGCCCTGTATGTTTTTTTCTAATTCTCACATTGTATATCGGGTAGTTATTATTTCAAATGAAGTAATGCAGCTTTTTGTTTGTTTTTAAAGCAGTGTATCCTTTAAATGAACTCAGATTCCAGCCGTCGAAATTACACTAGCTTAACCGACTTAAAACTGACTAAAATTTGGTCTTGTAGCTTCCTATTTATAGGAACTTGTAGCCACCAATCAGATGCCGCGAAATGACTTTGTAAGATCTTTATGCATGTAGGCGTGGCTTGTATGTGTTCACTACTTAGGTATAATTAGGGAACATTTTACAGCGTAGCTTTTAGTTTTAGTGGTACCAACGTTGTGTTATTGTGCGTGTATATTATTTACAATGCCTCCTAAAGTTAGCGGTAAGGCTGCTAAAAAAGCTGGTAAAGCGCAAAAGAATATTTCCAAAACTGACAAAAGAAAGAAAAGACGCCGAAAAGAAAGCTACGCCATTTATATCTACAAGGTACTCAAACAAGTTCATCCGGATACCGGTGTTTCTAGCAAAGCTATGAGTATAATGAATAGTTTCGTGAACGACATCTTCGAAAGAATCGCAGCTGAAGCCTCCCGTCTTGCTCACTACAATAAACGATCGACCATCACCAGTAGAGAAATTCAAACGGCTGTTCGTCTCTTATTACCTGGAGAACTTGCAAAGCATGCGGTTAGTGAAGGCACAAAAGCCGTTACTAAATATACCAGTTCAAAATAATTACATTATCGACGTTTCGTTTCAAGACCTTCTTTTCAAACCCAACGGTTCTTTTCAGAACCACAATTTACTTTCGAATAATAAAGGAAACAAAGACTTCAATTAATTGTAAGTAATTAATACATATACCCGGCGAATTACTTTAATATTAGCCAAGGTTAGCAACAAAGAACACCGTAACAATTCTGTTTGTGAATTTAATTTGATTTGTTTTCTTAATGGCGTAATACAAAAATCCAATAAACTTGTATGCATTTTTGAATGTAGAATTAATGTTTAATGATGCATATCTACTAAAAAATGTAGATTATTGGAAAATAATTGAAAACACAGTCAATTATGTGATACCTACATATCACATTTCACATAATTTTTTTCGCTCTTATTCCATAGCCGAATAGATTCTTGAGTTTCCTTTAAGCATCGTAGGATCGAATCTCCCGTGGTTTTTTTTTTTAATTTTCCTTGTTAAGTAAATTAGACAGGTAAGCAACATATAACGGAATAAATTACAACTAAACAAGATTATTTAATTTTTAAATGTTATTACTAACGCGCAAAAGTTATAATATAAGATGTATTCCCGATTTTCCCATTAAGCAAGGTTTTAATAAACGTTGTATTGTAATATAAATTATATTACTCTATATTTCAAAGAGATGGCCCTAAGAAATATATTAGCATTATCATTAGCTTATCTGCTTCTTACATGTGCTTCACAATGATATTGTTCCATTATGCTTATTTAGAGCTAAGAGTAGTGATTTTTTTTAACTTCTAATCGATATATGTAGCCAACATTGCACATTTAAAGATCAAAATTATTACATTAAAAATAATACCTTCGAGTACCTTCATGTCAATTTCGTAATGTTTTAGTATCAAATTTGCAAGTTGGCTGCAAACATACTATTACTACCTACTTGTTATTGTATAGCATTGAAGAATAAATAAACTACCAAACCATGAATTAAATTGATAATTGATAGCCTCAACAGATGTTTTTACCTTTTTTTTCTATTGGTCACGTCACAAATAACTAGGCGTGGCTTTAGGATATAAAATAGAAGATGAATTCGTGACGATCACAGTTAGATCCACGAAAATCCAGCGTTGTATTTGTTGTTGTGTCGTTACATTAAAGCCTCCTCTTGTTTAATTCAACATGACTGGTCGTGGAAAAGGTGGTAAAGGTTTAGGAAAAGGTGGCGCAAAACGTCACCGAAAAGTTCTACGTGATAATATCCAAGGAATTACTAAGCCAGCAATTAGACGTCTCGCTCGTCGTGGTGGAGTTAAACGCATTTCTGGATTGATCTACGAAGAAACGCGTGGAGTGTTGAAAGTATTCCTAGAAAATGTTATCCGTGACGCTGTAACTTACACCGAACACGCGAAGAGAAAAACCGTTACAGCTATGGATGTAGTGTACGCATTGAAGCGTCAAGGACGTACCTTGTACGGGTTTGGTGGCTAAATTTATTCCTTTTGACTAGCATTTTTATTTGCAAATTTTAACTTGTATGTTAGCGTTTTTATCAAACGGTTCTTTTTAGAACCATAATATTCTTCATAAAAAGAGTTTCATGCACACATTACTATCTATCGCTTTAGGTGTGATGCATGCAGCAGGTTATTTGTAGAGCGAAAAATTGCCAAAGAAATTGTATCGTAACAATAAGGTTCATTTTTAGTTTTATTTCCTCTGGTACATTCCCCTATAAGGCTTAAAAACTATAAATCATCTTCAAAATGCCATAAACATGTTTATAAGGATCAAAATAATATTAATACCAGCTTGTATTTATATAACCTACATCATTTTATCATAACCATAAATTCAGCATTAGAAAAAAATTATATTCTATTGTATTTACGTGAATCATTAGCATTTCTTATTCACTTAGTCATTTTTATAAATAGATGAATAAATAAACGATGACAAATTCTAGTTATTAAATTCGTGATAAGTGGATATAAGGGATAAGACATTTTGGAAAATAGTTTTTAGAAAAAACGTAAATTGAAACCTATCTACCATTTGCCTAAATTACAAACAACATGGCGAAGTAGGCGTACTTGCTAATTCTCTTCGATGGACTTCGCCCAATTATTTTAAAATTAATGTCTTCAATAGAACTAACCATTTTACTCTAAGCTCAATTGCTGATCATAATAATAATATAAATATCATTTACAGATGACGAAAAACAACTCTTATTGCTCTTTTCTTTTTGTTTTATTACCAAGTTAAATGCCCTTGACTTATGTTAATAGGTATTTAAGCTTGTTAATAAGGTTGCATAACCAAACTATATTAATAAGTTGTAGAAATTATTGCAAGAATTTTTGAATTTATTTGATTTTTAAATGTTATTAAACTATATCATGTTCATTATAAAATAACAAAATGCATTCTTTACAAATTGTTTTCTTTATACTTGCATTGACTTAACTTATGCAACCCTGTTACTGAATGTGAATTTATGGTAGCATGAACCAAGGAAATTGGAAGATTTGACTTTAAACAAATTTTCTCATAAACTACCATTTAGCAGAGATTGTTGCTGATTTTAGATCAACCCAGTGCGGTACATGGTTGTTTAAATAAAAGTCGTCGACAGTAGTGCAAATCATTTTGGCAATTGAAGGAATGTCCGTTTTAATAACATCCTCATATGAATGTATACCTGCGAATACCGTATTTAAGTTTGTATTAATTAATTTCTTTTCAACAAACATACAAAATAATTAACAAAGGTTCCTTGTGCAAAAAAACTCATATAATAATTTCAAAATTTCCTTTAAAATCACTGAATCAGCTAAACAGTTACATATGAATAGCGATGAGCAAGTTCAGAGTCTGTCTATTCGCTGCAAAAAAAGATAATATCCTCTACCATGGTCATCTCCGCTTATATCAATGTGGTTCTACAATACAGACGGTATCGCTGGTAATATCACCACATGGTACGTGTAATATAATTCCTCCAAAAAAGGGGTTGCAATACGAATATGAAAACTTTGGAAATTTTAATAAATACCAATATAAAACCAAATTTCTCGTGTTTTACTCTAAATTCCCTTTCTTTTCAGCGCGATATAGTTGCATCAGTTACATGTTTCTGAGTAGAATCGGACTCAGAGAATCGATTCTCGCCACCCATTTACCATTTACCACCATTTACATATCTTGTTTATTTTTCGAATTACGCCCCGAAAAAGGCTAAAGATAGGAATCAAACTTTCCCAACATTCTAAAACTTGTCGGTCGCCGTAACAGATAGAACTTTTAATGGATCCAGCGTATCGAAATCTATAAATGAAGTTGTTAGTTGGAGGGATATAGGAAAAATTAGAAAACTGGTCTTGGACCGCCCCAGATATGAAGTTTTTTGTGTAAGGGTTTTAGTAACCATTATTGTTTCTAGGCAATTTCTGATGTGTTCTGTTTAAGGGTTTTAGGTACGCTATTCCTTGGACCTTTCGCAAGGCAACAGCAAAATACAGTGTATTTTAGTGGTAGTACCACATATGAATACGAATCTGTGTTTGACAATATTTGAACTTCGGTAAATATGACTTTCTTTCTATTTCTCCAATTTGCTGCTGAACTACGGCCGCCACTGGACGTTTGGGTATTATCGGAAAAACTGGTTGCTATCTTTGGCAGCTCACGCCTATCAATACCATAAGAAAGTTATTTTGGAATTAACATTGAAAAAATTGATCACAAATTCCCTTGTTATTGCAAGAGCTAGAGAATCCCATCATCGCACAACCCTGGGTTCTAGCCCAGGGAGCCCGCAACTAAAGATTGGTATGATCGTATTAGCTTAAAGGTTTATATAATTACGATAAATAATATAATGTTTAAGGATAAAGCTTGCATCTTTGAGAACAGTAAACATGAACGTAATGGAATAACTCCTTTTATAGGCAATAATCATTTGCGCTTATTTATTTTTTATATCAAGTACTGAAGTACTGAAAGATGTTATTTACAATTAGGTACTAAATTCAATTTCATAATATCGACCGACGTAAACGAATCTCTTTACTTATAAGATGTTCAAATTGGAAACACTCGCTAAACGTGATTTAGTACCGCAGATAATTAATTCAAATGATTGCCTGCAATCACGTCGAATTCATGAATCAAAGGCCTCGGGCTAATGATAGGATTTAACGCGCTTCTCTACAAGTTCACAATGCAACTGGCCTTAGGTAGCGCAGGATACTAGCTATTTGTCAGGGGCAGCAATCGCACCCATTAATATTTGAGATATTACATCGATATATTAAAATTATTACAAAACTAGTTAGGGACACGTTTTCTAAAGTTGGTGGCTATCTGTACCGTATGGATTGTTTTGTTGTGCTTTATAGATTTGTTTAAACTGTAAGTGATAGTTGTAGTTTAAGGAAAAATATGGAACATTTTACAAGTATTGATCTGTTATAATTGTATTGTCATGCTATATAAAGACTTTTTGAGAAGCATTTTGAGATTGATGTTGGTCTAATCCAATATGTTAATTAACCCAACCCGCCTAGTGGCCTGATAGCTTCGCTGATTGTGCCCATTCGGCGCTACAAGGTCGTTTTATCAGATAAGCCCGTTTTGTCGGAATAGTAAATAATCAAATTTGCTCGGTCCTACACACAAGAAACAATTCTTACTACCTACTTACTTCATCCGAGCAAGTAACATGAATATGCTAAAACAGGAAAAGATTTTTCCTACTTATGAATACGTTGCTTTAGTTTAACGAATCACAATTTTTCGTATGAAATTATTCATACTGATGTAAAAATTTGAAAACGTTGCAGACTTTTACGACTGCTACTAGATCTTCTGTAGCAATATTGACTTAATAATAAAAGATAATAAACAGTGAAATATAAAATATCTGTAACCTCAAATGTAAAATATTTGTCCTTCCAAGTGAACATATGAATTATATTATTTCTTGTTTAGTATTTTTCGGAGCGCAGTTACGAGTAGACTGGGCAAATTCGGGTGCGCATAATAGGCGTAGCTAACGAATGGACTCTTGCATGCCGAAATCTATTATAGCGAATGGTGCCGTTCCGGTGCTAGATACAAAAAAAGTTTTTAAGATGGTTTTTGTAGATTATGAACCGATCTCGATAAATTATCCCTATGTTACCTAATGAACACGGGAAATTGCCATATCGAGTCATATGTATAAAAAATAAAATTGAGAGTGTATGTAAGTCGATAATCAAAAAAAAACTTACCGTCTTAAGGGTCTTTCGTGACTTGAAAAACTGGAAAAGGAGGAGAGATTAAATATTTTTAACATAACGTGCGTTTCCAAAGTTATTTCTGCGAAACGCGTCAGCCGTGAGGTAAATATATTCTCGTATACAGAAAACGATCGCTCTACATCTAGTGATGTTATATTTGCACAATTAAACAATTTTTTGAAACAACATAACACATCTGTAGACGAACATTCATAAATTTGTTTAAGTGCGGCAACATCTGAGTCTTTGTCTAAAACACTTTCAAACTTAATTAGAATACACTCATTTTTTGTGTCTTCTACCGAACAAAACTGTGCGTGTATATCTTTCACAATTTGCAGCGATTCCTCTAACGATAGTGAAGGATTTTGTAATTTTTCTGTTGCTTACTACTCCGATGTAATTCCTGCGAATAGTTTGTAAATCACTTTCAACCTTACTACCTTCAAATTTTTTCTGACATGTTCTGATAGCTGCACATTCTTTCGGATTGAACCTTCTTTATACTCTCAAAATATTTATGATAGTAAAATGCCGATTGCAACCATGTTCCCCAACGTGTAAGGATCGGTAGTGGTGGTTCAGGTGTATGAGAACACAGTCTGTGAAATTCGCGAATACGTTTTGGGGATTTCAGAAACACTGCTTTTGTACTCGCAATTAGCGCATCCTATGGATAACATCTACGAATTGTCTCTGCCACAAGATGTAGAGCATTAATTTTACATGTAATATGTAAAAAGTTACCACACTGTTCCTTAAGAGACTGGCCTATAGAAAGCATGGTTGCGGCACCATCTGTCATAAACAATAAGACTTGATCTCTGGATATTTCAAAGTTTTCCAGTGCGGTTAACACCACTTGTGAAATTACTTGGGCAGTACGTTCTTCTATTCGTTTAGAAGCTAATAAAATTGAAGATGACGATTGATGCGGTTCCATTTTGCGCACCATAACGTTAAGTACAGATCTTTTTTTGCAATCAGTTGTTTCATCCACACACAAACACGCTTTTTTATTTTTCAGTTTAGCCTTAATTTATTTTCTAAATGTACACGCACAAATGGTAAATAATTTCGTAACGTGGTCCTGTTCGATAATGTAATATTGGCGTATTTGTTCCAAAATGAAATAAATGAATCGTTGTTTAACAAAGTAAACGCCAGATTACACCGGTCTTGATATTATTATGGTTTGCACTTTGCACATGTCGTTTACAATGTGTTTGTGACCAACACGTTTGATATATATCGCACACTAAACATTTAATTTTTACGCCGTCGTAAGTCAAATCCGGATAATTCTTAATGAACCTATTCTCTGTCCATAATGAACACAGGGCACTTCGCTGCTACTATTACGTACGATCCAGGCGGCAGCGAACTAGATACTGATTAGTGTTTCGTATGCGAGAGTCCATTCGTTAGCTGCGCCGATGGTGCGCACCCGAATTTGTCTAGTTATGAGCGTGCTTTACTTAACTTATACATAAAATTTAAAAGCAAGTGCTAATGTGCTTCTATTTAGTACACTTTTTCAAGGTTCAAAGTTGGAGAATAAGTTTGAATTTCATAAAATAATGTTTAATATTAATAACGAAAGCTCTAACTAACATCATACATTTATACATACAGATTCCAAATTCTAAATCGAAGGTTTTAAAGAATTTTTTGTAATTGTCGTAAGATATTATAAACCTTTAAATCACTTACAGATTGCATGCTCCCTATCTTGTCAGCTAGGAACAAATGCTCATAACCACAAAGATCTTTTCAAAATACTTCTAAATTAATTATATCATTATCATCAATAAATTAAATGGAGCCAAGCATTCGTATAAAAACTAGTTAATAGCTTCAAACTTTCGGTCAATGCCATTATTTAAAAATTCTGAATAAAACGTGGAAGGATTGAGACACAACCCTGTGTTATCTGAGACACCTTCAATAAATAATCCGCGACCAATATTTTTAGGGACATGCCAAACCTTTTTGGAGCCGGCGTGTAAAATATTGATCTGGAAGCTAAACTTCCATTTTCTTCACAAAGATCTATTGGAATAATTTGAATAAGCACTGTAGGTTATGTAATTACTGCGTTGGTTCTAGCTGTCTAAGACTTATACCAGGCAACCTATTATTCTATAAACCTTGGTATTGGTATATTTGATTTTTATTTAAATTTTCTATATCTTGCCCGTAGGACTGGTACGCCCCTGAATATTCAGGTACATAGATTATGCTTGCAACAGTTCAACTCCTATGTTGCTTCATAAAATTCCAGAAAATATGGGAAGTAATAAATTACACTACAATAAAACACTTACGTAATACCATCAATGGGGTCGGTTTATTATTTTATTTACATTTAAACTAAAAGCTTATAAAAAATCAAATTGTTAATGAAATGGGACAGCGGGCGACATCCTCCGGTCGGTAGCGACTTCTTTGTGGCCCTAGTGTCGCTACCGGTCCAGAAGCAATAGAGCAGTTTTCCTCCGCAACATTATCTAATACATTTCTGCCCTATCTCCGCCGTGCTTACTTCATCTAAACTACCAGATACTAGATGGCGAAAAATATTGTGTATGAGCATATATTATTAAATAAATATATGTTAATTATTAAAAAATATCCATACTCAATAACGTCATTGTAAATAAAATTAAAATTGAAAAGGCAAAAATAAAACAGAAATTCGACCGTGACAGGACTCGAACCTGCAATCTTCGGATCCGAAGTCCGACGCCTTATCCATTAGGCCACACGGTCTGTGTTTAACTAATATGACAAAATATGTACTAAAGCTGATTAAAAAAAAGTTTCAATTAATTACGTCACAAAGAATTTTGAGGCCGAGATGTGCAATACATTCAAAACTGCAAAAGCAATCGTAAATATCCCAAAGTCTGTTAGAAATGGATATTTGATATTCGTATTACGTTGATTTATTTCGAGGCGGAGAAACCAGGAACGTAATAACATACAGGCTTCTATTTAAAATAACAAAGTAGGTGTCGGGTTCACTACTTATCGATTAACTGGATATATGGAAATAGTTTTGGAAGGTACCCTTCTACGACGTCTATTATGCCATTCAACAGTTTTAGCTTCCCACTATTTTCAGCTTTATAATTCATAAAGCTTGGAGCACTTACTACATCTTACTAGATATCTCTTGGTTTGATATTTTGTCACCAGCCTGAAGCAATATACGTAAGAATTCAAGAACGGGTTGTGACTTATTTGCCATTAGATATTCGTCTAAACCTCTGCCTTTACTTGCGAGTAGTCATTTAATAAATTTAAAACTACTTTTCTCCCAAAGCACAGTTGAGGAAGGATAGCATTAAATGACAAAATAATACTGGATATTTTAGTTTAAATAGAAGAAAATCTTTTCAGAGTTTTAAGACACGTACAGGATCATGTACATTCCCCTCTTCACAAATACTTCTTGAGCTTGACCAGCTTGGATGTAAATCGAAACCAAGAATTATTATTCCAAAATTGTAAAATTAATGGTTAACTTTTTGCAAAACAATTGCTTGCTAAATGTAAATGACGAATTCTTATAAAAACAGATTTAGCTGATTTAACAACAGTTTTAATTTTCAATGGAAAGTTGTCATAAGTATTGTATAATGTACAATGATATATGATTAATTGGTAACCTAATAAAATCTATACCAGTAAGGCTATTTAGCTCTTTAGCAATCGCTATCATTAAATTGAATGAAAAGCATGAAAGAGAGTCATCATACAGCGAGGTCAAATTTAAACAATAACACTAGACAACAACCAAAATGTATCTAAAATAAAATCGACTAAATCTTGCTATTTTGGTGTGCTGAAACCGAAAATAAATTTATCTTTTTAATATTAGCTCAAATTTTAGAGATAGGCGATGTCATGTGTAACACTGTAACCGCATGTCAGCGATGAGTACCAGTGGCAGATCTGTGGCGACTTAAAGGTTGTTGCACTTTTACTTGGGTTCCGGCTAGGCTATTTCAAGTCTTGCTGTTTTTATGTGAATGGGAGAGTCGGGCAAAGGCACTTCATTACAAAAGACAAGACTGGTCTGTTCGACAATCATTAGGTCAAAAGAATGTACAACGTATGTCATTGGCAGACTCCAAAAAGCTTTTGTTGCCACCACTGTACATCAAATTGGGCCTAATGAAAAACTTCGTTAAGGTACTGAAGATGGGGCAGCTTTTCAATACCTGCGTCAGAAATTCCCAAGGCTAAGTGAAGCAAAAATTAAAGAAGGTATTTTTGTTGGGCCACAGATTCGAAATATTCTGAAAGACGAACAATTTGACAGCACTCTAACAGATATTGAAAAAAATGCTTGGAATGACTTTCGCCTCGTGGTCACTAATTTCTTGGGAAATAAAAAAGCTGACAAGTACGTTACCCTTATTGAAAATATGCTGTCTTCGTATCAATTTCGTTGCAATATGTCTCTAAAGATCAATTTCCTACACTCACACCTAAACCTTTTTTTCCTGGAAAGACGGCGCATTTAGTGACTCTAAAAGTGTAAAAGTATCTACTTTTTATTATTATTGTTAAACGTAAAATAAAAAAACTTGTTCTTTAAAACTGCAAGTAAGTTTCTAATTTCATTGTCCTTTTTGTATTCAGCGCTCCAAAATGAACAAAGAAATGCACTTTTCAAACAAGATACAACAAATAAACTAAAGTTTGTTGTCCAGTGTAATCAATTAAATGCAATAAAGTAAGATAAAGTAAAAAAAAGTAACAATGATTGATAAAACAGGTTAAAATAAAAGAAAATAATGAGAACAAAGAACTAAAAGATGAGGGATATAACAATAAATAAAAAGAATATTTTGCATTGGCAACTTAGCGGCATTGCCTGACCACAAAGATCCTTTTTCAAAAATTGTATCATTGAGATCCACCGACAAAAAGAGCAACAACGCAGTTTTCATGAGGACAATTGGGACCACGGTGTTTTGGGATGCAAAAGAGATATTGTGAATTGAATGTGGGCATAAGGAAAAATTACAGAATTGAAAACTACCTATTCAACAAAAAAGGCCTCCAAATTGTGAGCGAAAGATTATGGTGCTTCATGACAATGTCAGACTACACAAAATTCATCAAATCCAAAAAATAAGCACGGACTGCGATTTTATAGAGACGAGACATCCTGCTTACAGTCCGGACTTGGTATCCAGCAACTATCTCTTCCCTGAATTAAAAAAATACTTGATAGAGGGAAAACGTTGGAATAAGCGTTTGACCGTTAGTGGAACATATTTTGAAAAATATTTTGTTTCGTTTCCTAAATCTCGTTCATGGCTAGCTAGATAATATAAAAATCTCCCCTCGTATATTGATTTTTTGTAGTGCATTCTACAAAAATTATTGACAGTAACAACCCCCAAATTTAACAATAACAACATTTTCAAGCCGCCACGAAATCTTCTTATCATGACCCGACCAGACACATAAAGCATCTGCACTCCCTCGACTAAGAAAACCCCGGCAGATAACTAAACACACTATAATACATACAATCACTCTCGTCAAACTGAATGGAATCTGCATTTGATTTTTAATTATCGCGCAGCACAATGAATCGTGTTCTTAATTAAATGTCCGTTGTTTATGGAAATACGCACCGATGTTGTTGCTATTGTCATTTAATTAGCATTATTCGCGATTTACAGCACACTTTCTCATCGTTCGTTTTTTTTGCATAGTTATTATTGACGCCAGCACTTTGTATTCAGAGTAAATTAATATTGGAATTGATCTAATAAATACTTTGAATATTCACTGTATAAGTTGCTGACATTTCCTGTGAAAGGATTATTTTAAAACTAAGGTTTAGATATTGTTTGTAAATGGAAAATGATTTTGCTTTGTTGCTCAGTAAGATAGGAACTATAGGTATAGGTACTATTTAGGTACATTTTAATATTCCTGCAAAAGATACAGTTGGCAAAATAACGTTTCAAAATGTACACTGCCATAAAGTCATAACGTGATTGCAGCATTTCCAGAAATTTTCGAAGATGATGATTGTAATTCTGTATGGTGTTCGGCAACTGTTTCAATACATGTATCATAATCATTTTCATCATGCCAGTACAAATATTTGAATATAGCAAGTGTATCAATGGGGATATCTTTCACATAACCATCAAGTTGGCACTTACTTTAATGTGTCACTAGAGTAACTTGTCTTTTAACTTAAGAAATCGATGTTGTTATTATATTTCCCTGCGTACCTTAGCAGATTCCGAAAAATGTAATAATTAAACGTCAGCATCAAAGTTGGATCACAACCAAAGAAGCTAAAGTAATGGAAGCTGTTGTCTATATTTATGCTGTATATCTTCACAATACCAAAATATTTACGTCAAATCCCCCCGAGAAAAGGGGGTATACAGCATTGTAATTGTTGTTTCTAATTGTAAGTAGTTCGATCGGGTATATGCAGCAACGTAGATAAATTGAAAGTTATATTTTATTAATCGTCAAGTACGTTTTCGATACAATTCTAATAGGAATTAACTATGATATATTTTTCTAAATTGTTCGTTGTAAATTGGTTTCGTTGACCAGTACTGCCGTCGCTCTCTGCTTATCTCCTACGTGGCGAGCTACACACATCCCAGACTTAGCCTGCCACCGAACGTAACGCCAATGACAAACTGCACGCAACGTCGCCACTCTAATTATTACTAGAGCCCAACAAGTCGATTGCCTAGCAATAGTGTCACTGCGCTGGGTTAACGGAAATAAACGTGCACGTTATTGAAAACAATAAGAGAATTTATGAAAACGCAAACATAATATAGCTAACAACTTACCGAATATGCTTAGGTGGCTGAAAAGAAATCCTGAAGTGAGGCCTTCAACACCTGTATCATAAGGTATATATCAGCTTACGGAGAAAAAGATCGTTCTACATCTAGCGATGTAATATTCGCGTACTTAAAGTGGTCTTTGAATTTGTATAACGGATCTTCCGTAACACTATTGTTAAAAAAATGGCGTAATCTACAAAAATCGACATTTTTGCGTAATATAATATTAAATTTTTCTCTGACTGAAACACTTTTTTCGTAACCTAAAATATGTAGCACTGTTTGTACGAGGTCAACAATTTCACACGAATTCCGGGAGGACAACGAAGTGTTTTGCAATTTTTTTATTGCGTCGGCTATTGGAACGTAATTGTGTTTACTAATTTTTAAATCTGCTGCAACTTGAGGATTTTGGAATTGCATTTGACTTAACTTTATTGCAGCTGCTTCTTTAGCGTCCAGTTGTAAAATCATTTGATCTTTTCAAAATGTTTACAATAATAGCTGTAAGCTTGCGCAAGATCGCAGAAACTACACGACGTTAAGTTTAACATTGTCATTCCTTATTTATTACAAAAAATGTCAAATTAAGATTGAAAATTATTAAAAGTTTTATAACATGTTGTTTTAATGGTTTGTATCCGATATTCCCTTGTATTAATATATCCCTCTGAAATTTAGGGAGTTCTTTAGGATTCAGGTATTTTTCTTTCCATTTCTTACCATTAATTTTCAATAATCGTCTTTAATTAGCAGTAGCGGAGCCGCGATTATAAACAGTTATGCTAAAATCTTATATCTGCCGACAGATTATTAAAAAATACGCGTACTGCACTGACTGGCATATAATGTGCACAAGGACATTTATTTTTAAAGCGTGCCTGAACGCTGTCCGTTTTTGAGATCTCACCATTATCCGATGCAGAAGACAACAGTAATAAAAACCTTACTATCCACAGCTCAAACCATTAGTGACGAGGTACATCTAGTCAGTGAGAAGATATATCTGGAGAAAGCGCTGAAGTAGAGTGGTTACACTGACATTGACATAAGAAGTGCCACTAGGAAAACGATGCCTCTAAAGACGACTACAAAACCACAGAGAGAGATGACGTGTTTACCATATGTAGCAGGAGTCACCGAAAAAGTAGGACGAATCCTTAGGGAATACAACATATAAATACGTTTCGGGACTGCAAAGTCAATCCAGCAATCCATAAAGAAACACGAAAGGGACGCAAGATTTAAAAGAATCGAGCGATCAGCAGTGGCAGAACATATACACGAGACTGGAAATAAAATGGACTTTAATAACATAAAAGTGATAGCCACCACTAAGAACTACGGAAGAAGACTCATCAGGGAAGCCATAGAAATAGAAAAGAACAAGACCATCGTTCTAGGACATAGTTCATAGACTATGTCCAAGTGGTATTATTATTATTCCTAACATTCTCGTTATAATCGACGATCTGTTGTTGATAAGCAAAACTGACGACTTTTATTAGAATATTTGTTTTGGCAAGTAAAACAAATGCCATTAATGTGATCACACGAATCTTCCTGTTTCTTTATTTTAGTGAGTTTAGTGATAAATGATAACACCAGTTCCAGCCCAACTGAAATCTGATGACTGATGATCCAGACGCAGCTCTAATAAATAGCAACACTCCATGAAAATTGTATCCTAAATGTATATACGCGATTTCATAACGTCTAAAGTATTTATTTATAATTTATGGCTCATACTGCATGCATGAGAATGGTATAAGGTATGTGCTATGCTACATTTCACAGTATTGACCACGGAATAAAACGGAAGCCGTTGGCTATTAAAATTGTATTTTCGCAATAATTACGTAATATAAGTTTGAATAATTTTGTTAAATTGAATATTTAGGCGATGTATCGGGGAGAGCGCACAGTCTACGGTTCAATACTAAACAGATACCAATAGAGCCGAGTATTAAATTTAATTTAATTAAAATTATTTTTTTAAGGAAATAGATATTTTTATGTTTGAGCTGTTCTAGACAAAGTTACAAATGTCTCAAAATCTCCTAGAACCCATGGTTATCCATCATCCTGTATATACAAAAATACTTTTCGAAGAAACTCTATGATGTCCAGTATGTTACCAAAAAAAAGGTTAACTTTGTAGTATTTGCTCAATAGCCGCAATTTTACAATTCAGGAAGGTTGGGACACCTTGCGTCTCAATTTCTGGGTTATCTAACGTTTCGGAGAAAATTGATATTGATGTAGATAAAGAACTTCTCTTTCACACAAAAGTATTTTTAGAGTTTTGTTGTACGTTCAGTTTGTCGATGTTCGGTTGGCTCGATGTTACTCATCAACCAAATTTTCAGGATTCTCCAATTAATGCTTTTTCAGATATGCATAGTTTCAGTACCTAGATGGACACTGTATTTATATTGTTACTCTCTATATTACATCTCTTAGATAAAGCAATCTGCTACGCAATTAATAGATGTGCATGTCTTATCTCTAACTTTTCCAAGTATTCAGAAAGGGATGCAGCAGTTTTTTGAATTCCTTTACGTATATAGAAAATATGAGAATATTGACAGAATATTGTTATAAGTGCATACCAAACAACGGGACTTATTCAGTTCATCATCAAAAGTTCATTCGTTGGATGGCTGAATAGGGATTCGACATTAAACTTTTAATCTCCTATAGAACGTGTAGTGTTGCACAAAACCCACAACTAAGTTATTAACTAGTATATGTATGCAACAATACGATTCTGTAATGAATACGGCTTATTCACAGTGCACCTGCTTACTCTAAATTGGTAATTAGCGGGTGAAGTCGGTGTGAAATCTGCCGCAGTTCTCACAGACGAATGACCAATAATATAATCACCCGCTATAGGGTGCTGTAGGGGGCGCTATGTGATACATAAAAAACCTGTGACAAACACTCTGCAACACCCTTCCCGACAATACGTCTTAAATTCTTGATAGCTAATCCAAGAAAAGATTTTCAATTTAAAAATCTTAGGAAGTTTTAACTTTGTATAACTAGAACTTAACTAATTAGATACAACATGATTGCGGCTTTCCTGTTTCATACTAAACCGTTGTATTCATGATAAAATTTACAGATATCGTATGTCTGAGGAAATGAAAGGAAAATGTATTCAAGAACATGAACAATAAAAATAGAAAAGATCTCCTGTTCCCTGGATATTAATACACCGCAATAGATCATCTCGACTTTCTTCAACACTATATAGCTCTGCTGCATATTTAACCTTTTCTGGTCAGTTTGCGATGATTATCACTTCGCATTTAACGTATATTTTAAATACTAGAAACTTAGATTCACAAGTCACTTAGCCAAATACAACGGATACTTGTCCTGAACTGATACATTGTAGGCGTCCCTTGATCATGGCTAATTAGGATATATGAACTTTCAATTTAAGATGGCTCGTTGGTCCAGTGGTAAGAGGCAGGCCGCTTGACCGAATTGAGTTAGGCGCTGTGTGTCGAATCCTTAGGGTCAAGTTTTCTTAGTGGATCTAGCACATTCCCGATTCACCATTTGCAGTTGTGGCGCAATTAATTGCGCTGCTTCCTTTGCGGTGAAGGGAACAAGTGTAACAAGGCTACGGAATACTTTACACACACCACTTACGTATTAAAAGGTTCTTGAGATTATGACACGCTTTGAAAGCTTATACACCCCGTTGGAGCATCACCGCACCAAAAAAATGATTTTACCTTAAAAATAGATGCTATGCGGAAATCCAACTGAAAGACTGATTCTATGATCTTGGACATTTCCCATTGCCAACAACGTACACGACAACTTCCTTACCAGAAATATTCAATTTACGGCATTATGATAGAGATACAACAAAATAGTGAAGGGAACAGGAAATTAGTGAAGATTTAGGAAGTGATAATCTAATCTCCCTATCACTCCTGAGCCAGGAAGAAGGAGAACCGAGGCTATAGAAAGGGCTGGAAACAAGGAATAAGAGGTCAGAGGAACTTTGACGTTGAACTAGTGGGCATATTGAACTCAAATGGCTCAAATGTACAATGCAGAAAGCTAGTGGAAAGATGTCACTTACTTTAATTTAAGAATTATCACGATGTGCAGTAATAGAAATTTTTATAAACTGTACTTGTTTTTATACAAAGTTGGCTAGGAAAAAGCACCAAATTGTTCCCTATGAAGGCCAAGTTCATTTAAGGAGCTCGTTGTTAGGTAACATACTTAATCTTGAGTTGTATTTAGTTCATGTCTTCTTCCACATTTTTCTTCATTCTTGCCAGTTCTCTGTCTTCTTTCGAAGATTATCCCATTTGACATCTCTTTGTTCTGCTACTTTTCTTGCTCTTCATTCCATCTCTTCCTCTTTTTGTTTTTCCCCTTGCTTCTGTTTCATAATTTTTTTTAACCCATCAGTTTTCATTCACTCTTAGAATGCGCCCCAACCATCTGACCTGTCTTTCTTATATTGTGATTTTCAGTTGTTATCGACATATTTCATCTACTATTTCACATTTCCTTGTTTTATTTTCTTTTTTCTTTTTTTTATCTTCTAGTGGTGATCCATATTTCGCATCCGAAGGTTAGAATTGTTTTAACAATCTTCTTTTCAAATTATTTTATATATTTTTCGAACATATTTCTCTCCAAGTTTACTTCCAAGTGGTTGTAGAGTCCTCCAGTTTTTGACATCAGATGGTTTATTTCGTCATCTATATTTTCTTTGTTATTTACTGTTGTTCGGAATTATGTGAATTTTTCTGATTCTTCAATTGTTTGCTCTTGTTATGTAGTTTTCCTACTACTATCAATAAATATAGAAGACAAACATTGTTTTTTTCCCATATTTGTTTTCATATGTTTCTTCTTTAGTTCTGCGTTAATATGTTGACATTGTGTTGTAGGTTTCTTTCTGAGTCTCCAGATATAGGCACACAATTGGCGTACCACTAGACAATATAACCATAACAATTGTCAATCTTTTATCAAATCTCAACTCTAAAAATGGAATTCACTAGCTTTGGGAAGTTTATTCCAATTTGTCAACATCCTTTCACTGCGGTATATTTCCGTTTTACAATAAAAAGTTTTGAAAGGAAACATGTCCATTTCTTTAATGTTAATAAAAAAAAGATTAGGTTATTCTTGAGACCTTTCTTCGCTTTTAGTCACTGCTAATGAAAACATTATATCTACTGTTGAATATTTTTTACTTTCATGCTATAATAATCCAGTACATTTTGTGTCTAGTTATTTTATACGTATCCAAAAGCATGTATTTATTATCTAGTGAAAAAGTATTTAACAATGAAGTTTTTGCACGTATGAAAATAAATTGTATAAAGTCGAACAAGGGAAGTGGCAGAAATTATTACAATTACAAATGCATATTTCACGTCGAACTATTCTGATCCGTTCCCGTGCGCAATTATTAATAAATGTAATTTTATTCGACCATAGTACAGTGTAAATATTCATTGTATAGGGTGCTTCACGTATGGAACCTAGTCACACGTACATTCATTTCACAAGTTCACTGAATAAAACATTTATTTTTCGAGCTACGCGTACAATAAACAATAAAAAACACAACGTAACATATTTTTTTTCCGCGCGCCTATATTATACAATGAACATTTTACACAATACAGTAAATGATCAATTGAACAAAGAGATTAAAATCGGTGTTTATTCAGCGTTAAACGTGTAACGTATAATATTATTCAAGCTTTAGTTCGCTTCCGCATACTCTAAAATACACACATCGACTGATGCAACGGTATGTCCGGTACGGACGCTCATCACCAGGCAGTACAGCATATCAAGAGGCCTATGAATGCGTTCATGGTTTGGTCCAGAATTCGACGAAAGCACATATCCAAGGACTACCCTAGATTACATAATTCTGAAATTTCTAAAGTACTCGGTGCGGAATGGAAAATATTAACCGAATACGATAAAAGACCCTTCATTGACGAAGCGAAAAGGTTAAGAAGCCAGCATATGCTGGATCACCCTGGTTATAAATATCGGCCGAGAAGAAAGCCTAAACAAGAAAGAGAATTGTTTAAAGAAAAGAACAAGGTTACTGGACAGACATTTGTTCCATTAATAGAGTCTATGCATCATATTTATAATAGCAGGTCGCTTTATTCTCATCCATTAACAGGTAAATATTTTACTATTATCCATCATATTCACAAAATATTATGTCGTAACACATAATGCTTGTTCAGGTAATCTACTTTGCACCTAACGCATGTTCCCTTCTAGTATGGAGTGGATATTAGCAGTTAGAGGTTGTAAATGTAATAACTTGTACGATAAAGTAACTTTATTCAAGTTTAGTAGTTTCTAAGAGAATCTTCAGTAATCTATCTTTGTTGCTATGCAAAGTTAGCTAGGAAAAAGCCCCAAATTGCATAATCATAACAACTGCAACGCAACTGCTTCATTTTATCGAACCTCCTTCGAATTAATTAATTATGACAGGTTTATGTCTGCTTTTTGTTTTTATGTTGTTACCTGTAGGATGGCTTATGTGTCAACTTTAACATTATGTAAATCTGACAACAACTGTTACCTTATTTAAATCTTATTATCTGCTGCTCAATCAGTTCGTTCTGATTTTGTTTTATTTATCCCATCTTACTTAGCTCAAAGTTCAAATAGTTCCGGCTATTCAAAGGCAACGTTTATTACTTTTTGTTTCACTTTGAACGTTTCTGCCAAATTCACTGAATATTAAAATTTCCTGAAGTTTATCACGGTCCATTCGTCGGGCATTTTAAAATCAACAACGTAAACAATTTTAAAAATAAGGACATTATCCATCAAAAAACTGAAAAATTTGAACAAAACAAAACTTAAATTGTTTTTGATATAATAGTTTCTCTTAAATTTGACTGTAATGCTAAAGTAGCTTTCTTATGGCATTGGTGGAATTATTCACGGCAAACGCAACACAAGGAACACAGCCTCCAGATATGTTTCTGCCTACCCGGCGTCATCAGCGTAATTCCGAGAGTATTTTTAACTCTACCCTGTGTCGCAGTTGCCTCACAGTTAATGCCACAACATTTCAAAACGACAAATTAGACATTGTTTCTAGTCATTTTCTGATGTGTTCTGTTAATTGTAATGTCTAGTTTTTCTGTCTTTCTGCTCAGTTGCACGTTGAATCTATTACAGTACACGTTGTAATTTGCTTATAATTTTAGTAGCATTCTCCGATAACGCAATAAACTGATTACGAAAGCCCAGAATCTGAACAATTGAGTGATGGTTTTATTTTTTGTCTGCCTCAGACAATATCCATACTTCTTCTTAACTTAACGTAGATACTTTAGGACTTCACTGTATAATATAATTTAGGCTAGTTTTCGTGATAAATACATATTTTGGTAAATATTTTCGTACGAGTAGATGGTACACGTACATTTTATCTTGAAAACTATTAATCGTAAAAATACTTAAAATTTTAACATTAATATTCAATCTAAGGGAAAACATTGGTTAGAGTGTTGATTGCTACATCACAATTATTAATATTCAATCACCAAAGGTGAATGGATAAGTTCTGTCCCCATTCTGAGTTTTAAGGTTTTTAATCATTCTGTATGTTAAAAATATGTTTCTACCCCATTTATGCATAACGGTATATGTATTCCCCGAATGTTCATTAGTTACACATTTACTTTGTTTCAGACAACATCTCTTTGTTGAATCCTAGTATCTCCAGCGTGCCATCAGTTAGAAGTCACATCTCAGAACAAATGTACAAAGAAAGTACTGCGTTACAATCAGCGAGTGTCCAACTTAAATCCAACAATAGTGAGTACCAGATTGAGAAACTACCAAACGTAATTTTCACGAACAGCTCCACTGCACTCAATTTGGAAGCTAACAAAGAATTTTCAATCTGTCACGAGAACTCCGTTAATAGGAGGTTCTATGGCAACGTGTACGAAGAAAAATTGACATTACCATCATATACTACGTTGGCTGGTACACTTCAACAACGTGCGCTATTGAGAGCTGCATCTCTGTATTCTTATCATGACGTTGTACCCAGTTCCGTACCAGGATATTTTCAGGCTATAGTTTAGAGCTTATTTAAGTACCTGCTAAATACTTAACTACATTCTAAAAAGATTGTGGGAATAGTTTTGTATTGTTTTGAGATAAAACCCATTGAGTTTTTCCATTTGACATGAAAAATTGCTTTATATAAATCCATTGGCATGGAAAATTTCCACGGTAATTGGAAAGCCACAAGGATATTTCCTGAAAAAACTTCTAAGAGATGTGAAAATTAACGGCTATTTTTCCGTTTTACTTAAGGAGTTTGGTCTCCAATTGAAATTTCACGAAAAAATGATTTTTTTGTGGTAACATTTCTATTTGCTTAATTTACATTGTGAAATATATATAGAATGTTAACGCGAAATAAAATTAAATTATTGATGTGCCTCTTAAATTTAATTTTAAAATCTAAAGAATACGAGTATGCCCATTATACGTACTAAATTTTCATAATTTTCATTTCAACTTAAATTTATATCTATCAATTAAGAAAGGCTGCGCGAAATAAAGTATAATTCTTAAACGCGGTTAAATGTTTTGCGTTGTATCGGTGAGTTTTATTATTTTTTTAATTATATAACCAACCAAAGTGTATTCGTTTGCTAGAAGTGAAGTATATACGGTGTCCACCTGGTGTATAGGCGGAAGATAATTCTTTATTATTTATTTTATTTTTTTTTATTATTTATTTTATTTTTTTTTATTATTTATATAATTCTTATTCTTCCTTCAATTCATATTATCTTTCTACAACATCCTCTGTGCATACCTAGCTCAGTTTTTAAGATAATTGAGGCAATTTAAAATGTATGCGAAATGGCGTTGCTTCATTAACGGTTGATATTTTAAACGCCCTACACACTATGGCCATTATTCGAATGGGAATTTCTTGAATTTTTGGCAGTATATCGCAACATTTTTTATATTAATTAGCTAACTTAACTAACATCCTAAGAAGAGGATGTTCATTTCAAGTAGATGTTAACATTGTACCAGAAAAATAACTTCTACTCATTATTTTTAATGAATTTCTTTAGAAAAAAGGTCTATAGTGTTTCTTTGTAGCATTCTATGCATTTTATCAAAAAAGTTTATATCTAATTTATTTAAAAAAGATGTATTTTAAATACAGATAAATGTTTATACAAGAAATTGGGTATCTATATTAGATTCTGGAAAATATATAGAGTGTTCTATTTCGAAAATTTCAGACTGCAGAAGACTCCAAGAAATGCTCAATCACATAAAATTGGAATCAGCAATCTCGTTGTAAGACGTGTAAAATATTGGACGTTAAAGAAACAACGACATTTCACAAAACTGTCAGCTCATCTTAATTATTTCACAAACTGAGAGCAAAACAGGTATAGTTGAAGAATGTTGACAGGAATTGAAAAGTGGTATCTAAAAAGGCAATGATATCTAGGATGTTCCATTTCAAAAAGCAAACTTATATCGTGTGTAGCAGAAACCAAACATCCTGTATACTTGAATATAGTTGCGCAGTACTTGCTTCCGAATATTCTTTATTGAAATGCTTTTTTTCTCCATCATTCAGTGAACGATCTACCTTTTGGTGAAGCACTGTGTATATCTAAACTTTGGCGAGATTTATAAACATAGATAAAGATTTAAAAAAATATTTTTACTTTAGAACTATGAACACCGACCACACACCTAAATAGAATTTTGGCTGTCAATGAGCCTCTTTTTTCTTTCGATTGAGAATATCTAACCTGAAAATAAACCAAAGTAAATACATGTTGAATCAGTGATAACAATAATGAGGAAGTTTTATTCAATAATGTGACAGGTAAAGCTACGGTTGAGGTCGTGTGATTTATGTGTACGCGCCAAATTAATTGCGTGATATCCTTTGCATTTTTATTAATATGCACAAAATATCACACAAAGTATAATTAATAATGAATGTTAAAGAAGAAACCCGGCGCCACGGCCAGAATATGTAACCGTGAAACAATAGTATAATTAAATTTATAAACTTAAAATTAAGTAAAAACAGCAACTAAATGTTATTAGTTTGCTTATTTATGAAAAGAATGTTTCGAATTATTAGAAAACATCCATTATCAGATAGGTATTATCGATTACTGTTCGTTTTTTAGATTTATCGATAACTTCGATAATTATCAGACAACTAGTAGCACTGCCATTCACCTACTACAAATTTCCACAACTCTTGTAATAATTTGACAATCTGTAAGCAATTTTTGCCGAATATGGAATTCCCCAGTAATTATAATAAAAATTACCAAAGATTTTTAGAATGTAGTGTTTAAATAGAGATACGAATATACGTAATTATATAATATGCACAATTGTAACAAATTTATTCAATAAAGGTAAGACAACTCTGAATTTGTTCGTGTGATGAGAGTAAAAAGAATTAGAAGCATCTAAGATTAGCACTTTGTCATGTGGAAATAAGCCCTACGATAAAATATTCAATTTCTGATTACCTGATTTTACTATTTGCGAAACGGCACCATGTACATGTACACACACATCTATGAATATTTCGAATATATGATCCACCCATTAACGTCAGAACGCAATCTCGAGGTGCGATATCAATTCATCACGATCTCTACGTTATGACACCGGCGGTTCCAAGCAACACAGCTCAAGAAATTAATAATTCCAGTGCAATAACGGACTGAGTTAACGCGCCCTCCGCGTCAAACGAAACTTAATACGTGCATTAATATGTCACCAGAAATACGAAATCAATTTATTTCCACCTTTCACGGTTGGAAATCGCATAATCATTTCGGATTTCTGCGCAAATTTATCATGCAAATGAATGTATATGACATCTTTATGTGGAGGAGAATCGCACCAGTGCTTATGCGTACTAACAGCACCTGTAAGAGCACTACACATTTACTTAATACATCTTTTCCATGAAATTTATCAAGAGAATTCCTCTACACTCTAGTCATTAAAGTACCGTTCCGTAAGAATATTAAATTAGTTTATGGCATGAGACCCTTTTATTTTAAGCAATTGTAGAAATAAGGTGAGAAATAAATAGTAGATAATTATCCAACAACGTTTAAAAGTAATAATAAGTTACTGATATTCTTTCTCTCTGTCAATCAGTTTGGGTGTGTACAATATAAGACAATATAATTTTGAAATTTTCTGTGATATTCACATATCCCAAATGAAGACTAATTCGGTATTAAAAAAGATTCTTTAAGTCTATTAAGAGGAGGAAAAAAGCTGTAAGGCTTATCCGTAAAAAAGTACTCAACCAAAGCAGTAAGTAAGACAGATCACGCAAACACTAGAAATAATTGTCGACGCCTTGAAATTATTAAATTGGCCAATACTGTTTACGCAAGCAAAAAAATCTCAATAAAATTCATTATTCCAATTACTGTCATGGCGCACTGATAAAATACAGACAAAAAATGTTAGAATGATCTTTACAATTGTAGCAAGTGCTACTACAAATAACTGAAGGCTCCGTGACGCGGACAATTTGTAGCGATTAGTGAGACAATATTGTTCGAATAAGAGAAACGTAAAACGTTTGCTATAATAAACTTGTATATGTTTTCACAATTATGCAAGCGCAGTAATGTTACAATTTACATTGCATCGAAAGCTGTCATTAGCCCGACGTGTAGTTCTCCACTTTCCGTTCGCTTCATAAAATTAGCAGAGACTAGACAGATTCGTGTTTTGTCGACTCTCGGGGAAACCAGTAGACAACACGAAGCCTTTTTCATGAGACGAATAAACACGCATCTGTTTAGTCTACTAATTTCGTGAATTGCATGGAAAGTGACGAACTTTAATAATGAGTTCACTCGTTAAACATCAAATCCCCTCAAGCGGGGATAAGCTCTTCGTCAGCGACTGCAACTCCTTTTATCTCTTACTACCTAAATAGTGGGAGAGAATATTGTACGACGGTCTTCGTAGAATGGGTGAGTAATTGGTTCTTTGATCAATTCCCTCACATACTAAAACTTACAATTTGATGTAATATTTTTCTACAACAATTTCAAGAATAATTTCAGTCGTATCTCAGTTGTAATTTCGTAAATCAGATATTAGCAACCCAGGAATATGTATCTGGTTTGATACACTTGCGAAATAATCATTCAGATCAAACAGAATTATTCTAGTTGTAAAGAAGAAAGTTAGTTTAAATTCGAAAAATAAGGACTGAAGGAACATACGTAAGAAAACAAATTTTCTTCCCAGCTTTTCAGAATTATTTTTGCCTGGAAATACATTGCGAAATATAATCCGTGCGATAGAAGCAGTGCTCACAAAAGGAAAGTTGGTTATATAAGTCATTACAACATCGTTTTAGGCATTCATTGGTAGAAGGTCATCGTAACCTGAACGTTTCTCAATGCATAACGCTAACCACGCGTTGTAATACCTTTATTCTTAACATTAGGATATATTGCATATTCAGATAGTAATATCCTAATAATTTAGAATACTTACTGGTGAGAATATCTAAACCTAGATATTTTAATCAATTAAGATTGCGGAAATTAGCGCTATATCGGCCTCTACAGAATTGAATACAAATAAATATTGAATAACTCGCATAATTGGAAATTCACAAATGGAAATTAATTAAATGAATAATTAACACCAAACTATCAGCAGCACCATGTTGTGGATACGTTTTGCCATCGGCACAGCTTTGCGAGAGCTGGTAGTCGTTCCTAAGAAAGTCGTATATACGAAGTGACATATAACAAGTATTGATGAGAATATCTAAACCTAGATACTCTAATCAGTTGGCCGAGAATCGGCAATTTTAATTGATTAGAGTATCTAGTTGCGTTCCTGCATGTCATGTATTATACTATTTTTACCACTAAGAATATTGCGTCTGTGATTAAATAATCGCTGATTAATTTTCCACTTTGAGCACCACGATTCATCTAGGCAACGTATTTGGCCGTGGTCCATTTTTGGAAGTGCTCAAAGTTTATATTTTTTCATTAATACAAAGTTATGCTCAAGTGCGGTGGTTTGGAAACATGCGGGCGGTACGGCATATGTAAATATAGAGTTCCTCCAATTGTTTGAATTTCTGTAATACTGAATACTTAAAATCCTTAATTTATGTCAGATAAATCTACTTAATTTTATACGTCTCTGGTCCTTGGTATATATCCAGTTTTAATGTTACTTTTTTGAAGAATAATTTGACTTTGCCAAACAGCTGACTCACCTGTATATAAAACTACGTGGAGAATATATTGTTACAAGCTATAACAAGTCAATTTACAGATATCTAAAAATTGAAAGCGCAAAACGGCACGTAAAACTAATTCTTGCGCAGATGTACACATTTTGGTGAAGTGAATTTGCCGTAATCGTGAATGTTTTTTAGTCTGGTGTATTTAATCAACGAATTGAGAATTGGAAAATGTTTAATTTGTCAGGATCAACTAACCAGCTCTCCTTCCAATGATAAAAACTCTTTTAATCGAAACGAGTTTAGTCGAAGGGGAAATAAGGGGCTTCTTTAATTACAAAATAAAATAACATCTTTGCAGATTAATTGCGGAATTTAATCTGAGATGTTTGATCTACGAACCACTGTCGTCGATTACCTGAAAGGTTTCCGATTTAGAACTTGAAATTGAAACTCGTCACCGCCAACGTTTTCCCTTCCCACAGTTCTGTACTTTAATTTACTTCAAGCAATTAATTGTCAAATTCATATATAGATTGCCGTTACCCGATTTCAATGAAAGACTTCAACGGTGCAGGAGAAACTACAGAGATTTTCAGTATCTGAAGCCAACATGAAAACGATTGCAATTTATATGTTTGATGTTTCAAGGAGGTAAATTTCAGCAGTTTATATAACAACTGCACTTAAGGAAATTATAATAACTTTAGAAGTAAATTCTATTTGCTGAAAAGTGTAGGTACGTAAGTATGTGGCAATTTGAAATATGAAATGAAAATAACATATTATGAGCGTAATTTGACTCAATAGTAATAAATGGAAAAGCCTTTCAACGTATTTTACACAAAGAATAGATTCATTGCGTGGAATTACATACCTACTTTTACTTAGTTGATTATTTCTAAGTCAATCTACAATCTAGTGTAGGACTATATAGGAGTTGCGATTAGATTGTTTCAACTTCTTCTATTCTGAGCTACCTACATATTTTTCTTCTGACCACTGTACATGTCTAATTTTTGCTGCTGCCCTCACCTTGTCTTGCCAGGTTTTTCTCAGCCTTGCTCTCATATTGCATGCATGTCCCAACCACCCTAACTGTCTTTCTTGGACTCTTTTACTTTGAAATTTTCCCTCCATTTTTCCAAGAAATCTGACTTCTGTTGGGTTAATTCTGTTTGTACTTCTTTTCGTTGGTGTCTATGTCCCGCATCCATGCAGTACTATTGGATATATTGCTTTTTTTACCACCTGGGTTTTTACTTCTTTCGGTATTTCTCTTTTTCGAAGAATAGGATTAAATACTTTTCCAACGTTCCCTACACTTTCATTAATTTTGGAAAATGGAAAAGCTGCATACAGCAAACAAACAAAAAAAAGCAGAGATCCGGCAGTTACCTGTTTTTGATAGTTAAAACATATTCAGCTGAAATTGCTTCAACATTTATTAAATTTAATTACATCAGTAGAATATTTTTTAATAAGCAGGTGCGGTACCCATCGCGCGGTTAGTTTTTTCGTGTCCAAATCTTCAGTCAACATATGACTTTTATTGTCAACTAAGCTAGTACGGCAACGTCCAAATTCAGCTCTCCAAAATTTTATAGTAGTAACGATGGTACATGGTTCCCGTAAATAGCGCCCATCTCGGCTTTAATTTGTGTAGGCGACATAACATCGACTCACACAACATCTGTTAAACAACAACTGAGCGGTGCAATATTCCTGAACTTTTCAAATGTATTTTGCAACGCATGCGCAATTATACTACGATATTTTTGACAGAGGAACACCATCTATATATATATATATATATATATATATATATTCATGTTAAGGCTTGAAGCTTTTCAGACTACCCCTGTAAGGGTATTGATACTGTTTATAAGAATACAACATTCTATGAGCGGTAATTTTCAATCATTACATGAATTGTTGAAGTAATTTCTATCTGATAGTTTGTAAATGTAGGTGTTTGACGCATATAATAGCTATTTGTGTATTAAAAACGCCAAAGTGACACATTTATCGATTGAGAGATTGTTGCTGTGCGGCGAAGCAGCGCGACATTTTCTCGAAATCGGCAATGCACACTGTACTACCTACTATTTATTTGAACCAAAACAATATGATAATTGTTAAATCACTACAATGTATATTCTAGTTTTGCTGCGTATGCGACTGATTCAACTTGTACCGTTGTTTTGCTAGGTTCTATGATTTTGTGTGGCGTTTCAATTTTGTTAACAATGTCATGAGCTCCTACCACTGTAGAGCTTTTGCAACTGCCGTGGCGTTTTAGCTGCATTAATCACCTCCACCATCGACTTAAAAGGTGGCTGAAGTCCATTGAAAGCTATGGCCAGTATACAATTCCATAACAAGCCCGGTAAATTTAAATACTTTCGCTGGATGTGTCGCCAATAACATTCATGCCTACTGCTTGTTTGGTACACGTTCCATTACAACAAAAGCGTCAATACAAAATATCTTCTGTGGAACGACAAAAATTCTATCAACTCTCTGTCGTTGTTAGTTATACTTCGCTATTAGCAGGGAGTCCTTGTCTTCTATATCACTGATGGTTATTTTGACCACCTCATCGCGTCTGTATGTTCCAAATATTCCCGTTATTACTATAATTTGTTACCAAATTATTTTTTTTTAAATGAACGAAAGTGTTATGTTACCTTTTGCAATAAATATACTTCATCGGGCGCAACAGAGAAGAATTTTAGTACCTCTCCTTTGGTAAAAGTATTTGATTTCTTTGTCTTGTAGCTGACGGACTGTCGTTTCAAGTAAGTAATTAGATTTTCATACTGATTAATGTCGACATCGTTCTTCATGAATAATACTAATCTGAGCATTAAACAGATAAGGTAGATGATTTCGTAATTTTAACATTTTCAGAAAAATAAACCACCAATACGTTCTCCGTATATCTTTGAATCTTGGTTTTGCAAGAACTC
>LR736859.1:6148533-6164876 GCA_902654985.2 Oryctes borbonicus | reverse complement strand
AGTACAAGTGTTATCATATAGCAATTTAATCAACAATTTGCATCTAGTTAAAAAAAAAAAAACGAAAAATGACGAAATATCATAATTGAGCGTGCTTGACCGAAATTTTGTATTTGACTATATCTCTACATCACAAACAAATTTTCCTAATAAAATTTCTGCGTATCTTTCAGAATAAGGGTAGTTTACTCTTGAGGGGTTTCCAAAGAAGCGCTGTTAGCACTGTTATTGTTAACCTCAGAGTGGATCTGCTATGTTTACCGTATGTTTGGGCTCATGCAGCAACTTTTATCAAGAATAAAATTTTTTGAGAAACGTATAATAAAAAAGTTTCCAATTTGTTGCCAACTTTTACAGACACACAGTATATATATATATATATATTTAGAGGAGCTAGTGATTTTCAGTTTTTTTTCAATAACTCAGGATTTGTTGAGAAATTTAAAACGTTTCTCAACGGAATCTTAATTAGTACTTGCAGCTGCACAACTTCTCCAATTTAAGGAAATTTCTACACTTGATAGTAAGAAAGATATCAATGCTATTCTACTGAAATTAGAACATACTGTATAGGTGGTTGTGCAATTGTAATAATTTAACGAAATACACATTATCACTTCAGAACTGAAATTAATATTTGGCAAAATTTGAATTATTGTCTCCATTATAGTTTGTACGAATTTTAATTAGTTCGAAGAAACAGTAATATTAATCAGATAATTATTTCTAGTGGTATGACAGCACTATGATACTGTGTTTTCCTGTTGGTACTTCATCCTTTTGCAAGCTGTCACTTCCTCACATTGTTGTGGATAGATGGCGGGAACAACAATGCATAATACAATCGCATGTGTGTCCTCATTGTTCCGTATTATATGTATTGGATCTACACAATCGAACTATTGATACACTGAGGGTGTAACAACTATAGATTAACTATTCTGTTAACGATACACCTATTACCTAGGTAAATTGATTATTATTCCGCATTATGGAAACGGTACGCGCATTGAACGTACCATACTCGGACGTTTAATTAAATTACGTAAAATAGAACAATGCAATTATGTTATCTATTAGTATATACTCAAATGCGTGCATGTGCGGTGTGTGCTTATGTATGCACGGGCATTCACTAATATATGAAACGTATAAACGTTATAATTTATCATATTTCCGATGTGGTTTTGATGAAAGTGCGCAATGGTTGCATTGTGCAGTATCTATGTAAAATTACATACCAAATTTTGCCTAAGCTAGGCATCTTCGTATTAAATAATAAGAAAAATGTTCAAAAAATCTGATCTTAATAAAGGAAATAAAATTGTGGATGTTCAGAACCTTCTGAACGTATGTTTCGGTTCGCGTAATACACTTAAAAACATTCTTGGTAATCCGAAAGATAAATCGAAAATGGAAGAAAGGTCGAGAATTTATAAAACTGCATGCAGTGACTGTAATAAAGCCTATGTTGGACAAAAAAAAGGCATCAGATTTAAGAAACATATCAGGTGTTATCGCTTCGGTAGATTAGATTTATCAAGTGTAGCCCAACACATAAACGAAACCGGGCATAATATTAAATTAAAAAACTTGAAATTGATTAAGAATTTAATTTACATAAAACGCAACAAAAACTTTATGAATAGAGAGAAGGGACCGTTGTTATACTCAGTTCTATTCGATTTATTGGAGTAAAGTTTGCACATGTTTTATGTCTCGGGCTACAATAACAAGAGACCCTTCCATCTATTTGTCCGTATTCCGTATTTTTTCGTACGTCTTAGTTTTAAGACACGTAGGCGGTAAGAGTAGGTACTTGTAAATGTGAATGTGAACAAGCATGTTAGTTTTAGAGGTTCCTCACATCATTCGGTCACCGGTTGAGAACGGGGATCATTCGTGTCTTCGAAACGGCTGACCCGGATTAATTAATTTATTAAACTTGTGTGATGCGGACGTTACCGATACTTTTGTGTTGTTTAAAATATGATTGCTATTAGTCATTTCCTTGGTAGTTAATACATAACCAGTTACTATCAGCACATCGTCATCTGGGAGAGTATTACTACTACTACCTAACAGTTCGGATAAAACAATATTTATTAGCATCGGTGGTGAAAGCCATTATTTATTGTAATAAGACAAGGTGATAAACGTTAATTGAAATTTTGAATGAGTTAAATATTTATTATGATGAAAGAGTTGTTTTTTACAAAATTTTAAAATTTTACAGTTTCCTAAATCAAACCCTAGCCGACAGCTGTTTTCATAAAATATTTCATTAAAATGTTGGCCAATTTAATGAATTTTTACAACACTGTTCGGTGTGCTTAGCGAAAGTTCTGTCCGGTCGTTGTATCCAATTCCAGTTCAAATTGTAGTTGTTCCAAGTTCCAACATCCAAAATGATCCGATATACAATAATTATACTAATGTAGATACACTTTGATATTTATTTGTACTTTCACTCATTTTTGTCAAAAATTATCCTTTCTTTTTTTTCGAATACACACCCAGCGTTTACTTTATGAATAAAATTAAATGCCAACGTTTCTGACTCTACACCAAAATGTATTTTTCTTGCATGGTGATGCTGCATATCGAAATTTTGAAATTAGTGCGTGTGAATAGCAATAGGTTCACTAATACATAATACATTTAATAATAAAATAATAAATGTCGTTTAGTAGACTCTCTTTTTAACAAAAATGGAATCTGCACTGGTTAAATTTGTCAGAACCATTGAGAAAGCAAGTAACTTGGACTGCTAACACTGCAAACAATGGGTCTCATACTCTTTCCTCGCTTGTGTATCGTAGGTAGATGGTACACTCTAGATAACGCTTTGATTTCGTTAGTTTTTCTTCACATTCTAACACTGTCCTTTGGTTTCTATGTTCGTTCTTGATAAAGGATTTTTCCTTAATTTTAAATAGGAATTTTACGACAATACTGTGTTGATTATTCTTATCTAAGATGGCAGCACCACCTTAAATTTCAGTTTTTACCGTTTGCTAAATAAAGTATAGCAGCCCTCACCTGATCGTAACTATAGATGTAAATAAATAGGTCTTAACGTTAGTGCTGAAGATGATAGTTTAGCTACCGAAACATGTTGTGGTATGGGTAATATTTAAGGAAATGATTAGATGAATGTTTTTTCTCAGCACAGTTTTTACAAAAGTTATAAATGGTTATGTTGGCAATAGATTAGTCTATTGTCTCAATGTAATATGATTTACTTTGCAATTACAAATATTAAAATTGTTTCATTAGATTTTGCCAGGTTACGTAACCATTCTTTACTTAATAACTTATCAAATTAAAAGCTTAATCATAATTTGACTCTTAGATAAAACATATTTCGAAAGGGAGATTATTGAGAAAAGTTCTCCCTTTATACTTCTTTATAATTTAAAAGCTTGGAGGTAATTGTAGATAAACCCTGCCATTTTTGAATGTTTCGCGGGAAAATAAACTCAAGTAGTAGGTTGGATATGTGAAAACCGGGGAAGCAGGATAATATTATAACATATGAGTAAAAATATTTAACAATTGCTAGCCACAAATGACGAATTTAATTCTATAGTATAGATCTTTTCATTATGAAACTGCGAAAATAACGTTTTGTAATTAAAGGAAAGTACAAATCGGTTATTTGCACATTTACAAGAGATTTTCTCTATCAAGTAATAATCAAAATTAATTCATTCACTGTCAGATCGATATTCAGCATCTGTCCATAAATATAATCCACATCACCGTAAGGTATGGATTAAACATTTGAATCTTTAAATGCCGCGTTGTTCCTATAAAAAATTAGCATTGAGCACGCATCGTACAAATTAATTAAAACTGAAACTTTCTGAACTTCAGACAAGCCATAAAATCGCTGTCCTTTTATCACGCGATATTATTTACAACATCATTTAAATGTATGTACTTGGATAGTGCTGGATTAACTTTTTAATTTAGTGCTTGGGAATTTTAAAAGCGGAATAGAATCGAGAACATCAGTTAAGGGAGTGATAAAATGTAAACAATTTGTCCTTTAGGCGCAGGCGATGTAAAAGTTCTTAATTACGTCATCCATAAAGTAGGGCCATAAATTTATCATATCGTCGGTTTAATCAATGAGCAAATATTTTTCCCTTGATCAGATATTTAATGTTCTATTTATCCTGTTTCTAACCTTTATTAAGTCTAACAATAAAATATAATGGCTGTTGATTAAGACATAGCGCTCAAAGGAGATATTTTATTATTGTGGCCGTATTTAGTTGACCGCGTTACAAGGATCATTGGTCACGTGAGAACATTAAAAGTGTAATCTTGTTAGTTGCCGTATATGCTAGACAGAAATATGTACTTTGAAGATATTGTACCAATACACATAGTTATGCCAATATAGATTGGCGGACTAACAATAAACATCTATGAGCTTTACAGCAAGTTATTATCGCATTGACCTAGATTTCGCCTAGAGAGTAATAATGTTTGGAAACATGACAACGCTGGGGCTAGTACCTGCTCTTATTTCTTAATAATGCATTTTATTTGTAATTGGGATTACATTAGAAACTAGTTATTTTGGCTTCAAGTAGTGCTTTTAGAGCGTATTGGTCTAGTTGAGTTTCTGCAAAAGATCACAACTGCTTGAGTGGGTTTAAGTCTGAAGGTTATCTTGTTGAAAAAAATGTTTTCTAGAACCATCTCTCAAAATTTTTTTGCATACGATGACTTCAATATAGTTTAGAATAACATTTCATTTTTTCAATAATATTCTAACGGGTACATTTGGGAAAATCCATAGATGACCTACTTTGTTGGCCAGCATTGTACTATTTTCGTTTTCCTCACATAGAAACAATATTTTCGCCATGATGATAACATTATCACGCATTACTAACAAAATAAAATCTGTTTCACTTAAATCATTTACCAAAACCATTTATTATCACTTTGTAGAGCTGTTTGTAATTATGGAGATGTACCGATTCAGTAATTGAAAAGCTTTAAACCTGGTATGCAAATGTAATGGCCCATTTGGGAACACAAACTAAGCTTCTCTGAGATATAACACCCTACACATGAATATACATATGCGATCATGCAACCTTTATGAGACGTAAATATTAATCAGAACTAGTTAACTTGCTTTTCTAAATTAGTGAAAGCTTCTGCAATCTTTTGTTATGTGAAATTAAATTTGTAGGGTGCTTTAGATGCTTTACAAAAAAGGGAATAAATATTTTAAAAATATAACGATAAAATGTAAAAGTGTCAACACCATTTAAAGTGAAATTGCTTAAGTTTTACCACTTAAACAAATTCCAAGAAATATCGATAATGGACGTAAAGAAAATTGTAAATAAATAGTCGTTGGCTCGTCTCTGGAGAGTTGTGCTAATCCAGATGAAAGCTCTATTGTGCGCGTTTAATGGAGGCAGAGCCATCTGTGAGTGCAGTATAAAACTCAATACAATGCCAAATAAACTTGCGTCTGGGAAATTGTGTTGATTGAAATGCAATGAAATGACATTGTGAGGCTGAAAATACATCCGATAGGGTTAATACGGATAAGCGCGAAGTAATTCACGCACTAGGAACAGCTTGAATTTTAATTAGAATACGCTTCTGCGAACTACAGCTTTTACTACTATTTACAGCCCCGGTATTAGTATTCGGAGTTTAATACGGAAGTCAGCGAATCTATTGTTAGTTCGAAAATACAAACCTTTAGGTTCGGGTAAACGGTAAACAATATCATTTCCTTGAACAATTTTTTGGTCGTTAGTTATGTTATTATATAGGTATTATACTATAAGACAATGGATGTATGTAATGTTCTGTATTTGAAAATATTTTACTGCTTTAGCAAATGTGATTCGTAATGAATTCGGGAAAAAAGTCAACAAGAACAAATATCGCCGAAATTATATAGGCTCGATTATTTACAGTAAACACCACGTGAAAACACTAGTTCCAAAGGAAATAACTGCACCGTGCACTTCAACTAGAACGAGTTAATAATATTTTATATTGTAGTTAAAATTAAATTCTTTATATGCCACTATTCGAATATTCGCAGTATACGCTGAAAGTTAGTTGCTTTTCTACTAAAGTTCTATGTATAATAGTTAATAATAGCGATGGACTGAAAGAAATGACTAAATTCTCACAATCTCTTTAATGAAACTTGTTGTTGAAACGAGATTTAACCGGTTTAAGTTCAATAGTAACTTAAACTTGATATTTAGTAAAGAAAGGATTAAGTAGCGAGTTAACCTAAAAAAATAGAATTATCATTTATTAACAAACATTTAATGAACGGAACTGCGTTGCCTGGGAACAATTAATAAACTCAATTAAGGCAACTGCTAAACATTTTGCTTATATGAAATTGACGTAACTACTATTTACGGAAAAGTTGTTATAAGAAATTTATCCACCAGCTATTGTAACAAATAATTAATTAAATCACACAATAAATTAAGTATATAAATGGGCCACACAATTAGTTAAAATATTGTATATGACGATGAAGGAATGGATACGATTTAATTTTTTGTTAATATAAATGATATTGTAAAGACAAAAAATTGTAAAAATAAATATGAAGTCATTTAAGTATTATTGAAGGTGCCATCAATAAGTTAAAAGTTTAATATTGAAAATTGCCAAAAATCAGCAAGGGAATAAGTAAAATAGGTCAACAATCTAAAATAATTTCCGAATTTAACAACTTATGTCTATTAAGCAATTGTTGTCCCATTAACTCTATGATTTTTAAATTTAATACAAAATATTAAACGTTTTAATCTACCGGCCAGCCGGAAACAACCGTAACATTGTGGTTGAATGCTGCTAAAGGATTATTCGAACTAATGATTGATTGAATTGAGTTTTTAAAAAGCATTGTTAATTTTTGTCCATAAAATTGTTTATTTCAAATAAAGAAAGTTGCTTATTTATAGAAACTGAAAGAATTATAATTATAAAATTACTTTTCTCATTATTTTAGTAATTAAATAATGTAGGTAGATATGTTACACCAGTTCTAGCCCAACTGAAATCTGATGATCCAAATGCAGTCTTATAGAACAACTTATACGGATAACAATGTAATAAATTCAAAACTTCGCTTCTACATATCCATTAATTTTTTTTTATAAATTTCCATTGAAAATCGTCATGTGGGGGTTCTATTTTCAGCTCCTTTCTCCGTTATTTGTTCCAGTTTTAGTTGAGGTTATGGCTTACCTAACCCTCTTATATATATTTTCTTCCAGAGAACGCTTATTAAAGCCACTTTTCAAAGTTACACTGATACTGTTTATTTTTAAGGTTATAAGCAACACAATTATTTATCGCTAAGTATAACCGCTGGCACTTCCTCTTGTGATTGGACGCGGAATTTTTGCGTCCCAACTGCATGTACATACACTACTAGACTGCGAATGGTTGTTTGGTCAAGCGCTGTACCGTAGCCATCCAAGGCTGGAATTTCATTGAGTGCTAAATTTCATTCCAACTTGTAGGTTGTAAGTGTGAGGTATAAGGTATGATGTGTAAGATTTTGAAGTTGTCTTTCTTATCAAAAGAGTGATTGAAGTGTAATAAATGAGACGCAAAATTTGAAAAACCTGAAACAGAGGGTCGAAGATAATGAATGTGTCTCGCGCTAAATTAATTTATTATTAATCGCGCTAGCAAATTTTGATGATTTTCCTTTCTAAAAATACATACAAATGGAATTTTCGATGTAGCATTATGTAAGCAATACAGGGACGCAACTGTAGCATAGATCCTATGCTTTATGATGACGTTTAACACCACAAATAACGTACAACGTTAACTTACTGAGTTAACGTTGTTAACTAACTTACTGAGAATGTTGATGATTATAAAACGAGCAATAATTAATTCACAAAATTACAGTTAGGTACGTCTAAAATTACTCTGAATATTGTTTTAGAGAGATTTTACGCTAATTTAGATGTTTTTGGAAAGAAGATGAAATACAAAAGAAGTTATTGTCCTGTTTCACCACTACCGTCTTTGGTTGGGGTTAAAAGTATGCCTTTACTCCACACCCCAGAGATAATAGTCCAAAAAAGAATTTTCGCATCCAAAACTGGGCTCCCCGCCACAAGAAGGAAGTTAACATTGTGTGAGTGGACACACTAGAGTCACAAGGCCTGATGTATGTGTGACGCTAGTTACAGCTAATCTCGATGCTGAGAATAATAACGTAAATACGTAATTGTCACATTTACTTCATATTATTTACTTTACTCTTGTTGTTCAAGATATAATTTTTACTACTATGTACATATGTAATAAAATTTGTTTCTATTTGCATGTTTGGGAGTCAGCTATAATATAACCATGTTACATAAGCTATTTAACTTGTCACAAATTCAGAAGCTTAGTGTGGGTATGCAATGTATGTAAAGCCCAAAAAACTGCAATGTGTGCAAAATATAAATCCTCTTACCATTGGACCAACCAGCCGTTTAAAATGTCTTCTTTCTCGCTTTATGAAATTAACTTTATTTTAATGTTAATTAAATATTAACCTATTACTGAAACCCTGAATTTCTGATATTTGATAATACTTGAATATAATGACCGTTTTTTAAATTTTGTTTTGATGATACCAAAGACAGAAAAAGACAAGTTTCTTAAAAGTAACAAAATTCTTTAAACGTTTAACATTTAGGTTTGGTATGTAAAAAATGATTAGAATAAACTAACACGTTAAAGTGATGAAATTTTTGCGGAACGTTACCTATAACTGGGCGACCTACTTTTATTTTTTTTCTCGTAACGTCTACCAGGATACGAAAATGCAGATACATTACTACTAAATCTATCTTTATAATCTCTAAAAAGAAGACAATTGAATCAATTTGATATTGCACAAAATCTAGGATATTTTACATTCTCGCGAAAGCATAAACGAAATTGGCAACAAAAGAACGAAAAAGATCCTACATAATAATAAATTTTAAAGCTTTTTCATTTGTATAAAATAAAAGAAGCAAAACCCAAGAGGTACTGAATGTATAAAGCTAAGATTTCAATGCGACCATAATATAAAACGGGCTATTATTGTCATCAGTATCGGAACAGAATAACGCTAAGCTTCTAGAATGAGCTTTGTTCTTTCAGTGCTATATAGGAAGAAACGTAAAAGTTATACAACGGCGAGCTTTCGATAGAAAAGCCCTATTGTGACGAGCGCGCGTTCTCCAGAGATTCTCGGTAAAAAGAACTGTGGCTGCTATTTTCTGAAAAGAATGTCGCTGCATTCATTCCGCGTACTAGTGCTCTTTATTCCAGATCTTTATGCCAGATTATTTTCGCATTTTCTAGGAATATTGTACACTCACTCTTATTACGATCATCCTAGTCAAGGTAAAAGCACTAAAGATTTAATTTAATTTAACGTAAGATACTAATGTGTACTTCGTAAGTATACATTAGTACCTATAATTTTTGAAAAGTATTCCCTGAGGTACCAATTTAATGAATTACGAAGGTATTTTCAGCATGTATGTGTATTGTATCATTTATGAATTTGTGTTGTTTTGAAAAGAGAATAATGTTAGGTTGGCTAACGACTTAAAACTTGTTGGAGTTTTAGGAAATGGATTATATAAATATTTGTATTAGCAATTTACTAATGATTTTAGTAAATATCAAATATATTTGTGAGAAAGAACTTGTCACAAGGAAGATTTTTAGTTGAAATCCAAAAATGTTCAATCTGAATTGTACGTTTACACTGTCGTTTACCGAAATTGCACCACAATTATATATTATATTCCTGTGAAATTTGCAGTGCGGGTTATGCATTCTATAATTAAGAAACAATGACACAAAACGCAATATCTTCTTCATATACAGTTAAACTTCTCTTAGCGGGCACACACATAACACAATTAGACAACGAACCTTCTTTGGAAGGATGCGGACTTCCAAATTAACAAATTTATTCCATATTTGCTTTATGCTGCGTGACGAATCTAAATTTAGATTTTCAAACTAATAAGCCATAAAATTGCAAAAAAATTTTAAAATGGTAACTACCAATATTTCACATAAAAAAATGAAGAACATATTGATTATCTATTCACGTTATTGAGCGTTGATTTCGTGCAATGGGATTATAGGCAAGATGAGACAGGCACGAGAGATTATAATGGTCGAAAGCGATTGTGGGTGCAGCAGTATTTTTGGTTTGACTTATATCGGTACAGTCTTACAGTCTTTCAGCCTGCCTTTCTTCAGAGAATGTTCTAAACAGCCTTTCAACACTCGATCAACTTTCTTAAGGAAAATAGCATAGAAAATCTATTATGGTGGACCCGATGACTTATCAAATATGTAAGAACTTTCATCAGGTGGAAGATATTCACGACCGCCATGGAATTTAAACGTATTATGAACATACTACAAAGATAGCGCCAAATGTTTATAGAAAAAAATATATACTTATGTAAGTTGGGCTTTTTCTATTTGAGAATAAGGGTTTGTTTGATTGCAAACAAGTTTTAAGAAGGATCAAGAACCTAAAAAAAAATAGCTTCTCTCGTTTGCCGTTTTGCCGTATGTTATTCAGTCGAATCAATATTTCGCTGTCCATATCACTAGCTTCTTCAAAATCTCCCGCACATTGATTTTAGTGCGATTTATCCTCAGTGTGTCAACCCACTCCGGTAACCGGAATATAATTTCTTTCCTGAGCAAATTCTGCATGACACAAAACTATGTCCAAATATACAGGGTTGTCAGTTTCCGATACAAGCAATATAAGTTTGGTTTCTTAAATAGAATATCTTATATATTATGACGTTTTCTTTAATTAATGTCTGCTTTCTTCAATTTGTGATTTTTGGGAAATTGCGTTGTTTCTGTAACGGCCGCTATATTAGACACCTTAGGCGATGGAGAGGTGATTCAAATTTTATTCGATTCTATATTTCTTAATTTTCAGCAATACATCGAAATAATTTTTACATCAACTAGGGTTTAATCTATTATATCTAGAGACATTTTGCCTATATCTAAAAAGTGTCGTTCTTTTATACATTAAATACGAAGCTATGTGGTTTCTTGCTGAAATGTATGGAGTACTCCGATGAAATACTATAAACAATCGTTTTTCTAATGAGACTCATTAAAAATAATTTGGAAAATGTTATTTATGCGCACAATTTCAACATTATTCGAAGCGGACACAATGTTTACAATAAATTGCGAAAGCTTTTAAACAACTATCAGTGCATTCTTATTATATCTCTCACCGATGAAAAAATTTAAGTGTGTGGTGCTTTAAATAAACCGTAGCTGATGTAGACTCTTTCTTGATGTAATGCTGGAAACTCCAATAAGTACTCAATTGAATAAAATTCGAATCGACCGTTAAAGAAACAGCGGAGTTGTTTATTCTTTTGTACACGTCGTCTCCTCTGCGTTCTTTGATCCTCTGCTGCATGATTCTTCTTGATTAGTTCTATGTGACATTAGACAGATTATACCTTTCTTCCGTCCTGACTCAGCGTAGCTTTGCTAACTTGTTTCTTAATGTTTTCTCTTTTCTGTCAGTCACTAGGTATGTATACACGTCACTTCGTTTTTTTTGAGTCTCCTAGCTTATCTTGCTGTATAATGAATACCTTCGCTGGCACTGGCATTCTTCCTTAAAGCCTGATCTACCGTTTTCTTTTTTGGAAGTTTAATGTATTGTACCTAATTCCAACGGCCTTGAGGATTTTGAGGCGTTGAGGACATCTTGGACAGAATCGCCGAAGTCCTATTTCATCAAATATAAAGTGGAATAAATTTTCTTTAATTTAATTTAGGATTCCGACTATTGAATAGTTTTTACGTAACCTTCGAAGAAAACTATTTCCTCTACTTCCTTATTCTCACTTTTACCTGTAAATTGGAAACTATGTAACATAAGGTTCATTTTAGTAGTAGTACAGCTATGCAAAAAATACGTTTGAACGTAGTAACTTTTTAATGAGAAAGCAATACCTTAATTTTGAGAGCACTTATCGCGATGGCTTCAAATAAAACGAGGCGAGAAAATAGAAATGCAAATAGCTATTTAATCTCTTAGGAAAATATTTTCTTTACTCTTACAAATTACTTTCAGCACAATAGGGTGTAAAAATCCACCCTCGCATAGTAGGGGTTAAACTGCAGTCAAATACATGGAATAACTTGGAAGAGGGGTGAATTATAATTTGCGAAAAGGAGCGCTTAGTGCGATAAAAAAGCGCTTGTTATTTCGGCGATTTCTTTAAAATCAATCTAATCGAGTCTTCTCGTGACTAAGATACGAATGTTGAATGAATTACTTAAATTGTGTGCAAATTACTGTAGTGAGCTTTCTCAAGGAATATACCTTGATTATTTTTGTACGAGTAGGATGGGAACTGAATTGACACGTGATTTATTTTTGTATATTTCATACAAAAAATAAACTATAGCTACTACACACACATAAATATGTATAGTAATGTTTTGCGAAGGTAAAAAATTAAGAGCATTTAGAAATTTCCAAATTATTTAGATGAAATTTAGGGCCGAGGGATTCGGCAGTGTCTCTAGAGCAATTTCAATTTGTTTGGAAGAGATAATGAATTTTTAAATACATATTAAAGGTTTAATTATTAAAAGAATATATGAATGTGCAAAGCAGTGTCTAAGATCCATTATTATCTACGGGGTGTTAACATGGAGCACAGCCGCAAATTCCCATCTCCAGCGACTGGAAATATTATCCAGTCGAGTCCTTAAGATGATCTATGACACTTCATGGTTTGTCAAGAAAGTTTGACAGGAGGATCACGTAGTCCCCAGTCTTCCTGGCCAACTGGTGAGGGACACGAAGAACCCCTCGTGAGAGCGTTCGTTGAACAGCAAGATCGTCCACCGCCAAGAATTAAAGTCAGAAGAATTGAAATAGTGAATTAGCTGTTTGAGAAACTGATTCCAGACGACAACTAGATATCAATCTGAATTATTCACCAAGATGATCATCCTCTACATTTCTAACAATCTGGCGGGACTACCAAGAAGGGACAAAAAAATTGAACAACGATTGAAAGATCAAATTAATAGTATCATATTTTCGTTTATGCTATTTTTTGGAAGACAAACAGATGTTGAAATGTGGAATTCAAGAGTAAGCTTAGGCAGGCGTATGTATTTTAAAAAGCATTTTGGTAGGACCATCCGCTAGCTTTTATCAACCATGGAAGGTGAATCACGGAAATGTATTGCGTATTATTGTAAAAGCAAAGCCATATTTAAACATATTAACTTATAGAAATAGCATTTCGTGCCGCCCGAAATTATTTTTTTTTTTCAATTAAAAAAACTGAATACTTTCTAAACATAATCATAACATAAACATTTTCTTTTACAGGCTGTTCGATTTAAGATGCTTTTGTAATTCCTTTCACAAATATAACATTTAATTTTCTTCTCATTTTGTTTACAATAATTAATCCACAATATAGAAAAAATTCCATTAATTTGCTGCACATGTCGGTCTTGCGGCTTGCCGGATAACTATATGCATAACAGGCTGTTAGGGCGCGAATCTTAGAAACAGAGAAATTGAATCCATCAATCAAATTTGTATCTCTAACAACAACAAAGCAAGAATAGCAAGTATATAAGTTTAAAGGCGATATGCCTGTGCAGTAATATCTTTCTAAAATTTACTAACTAGATTTTAACAATCCCAAGCAATCATACCATTAGCTTTGTTTGAAAAATTTTTATTTCATGGTGATACCTTGAAGTGTGCCACCCAAAATCTACATCCGTCAATGAAGTTGCATAATCACTTCTTATGGGTCATAGGTTGCACAACCAGCTAAAATATAGTCGTATCTTCCCCTTACTTTCAACTTTAACACAGCGGTATTACAATATCAATATTGATAATAAAGACATCGCACTGTAGAGTTACTTAGGAGAGCAGTTAGTACAAATAGCTTTCATAAGTTAATTCTTTATGGCCAGCTTCTTCTCACATAGATCGTTTCTGTAATCCTTAACAAATTTCTATTGATGTCAACTTCCTTGTTTTGATTATCATATAGTGTTTAGGTATATGCGTCTTGACGGAATCAATTGGCACATCTACTTGAACATTGAAAAAAATTTGCGGATTTGGATTTTGCGCTTATCTATATACGCTACTAGTCAAGCCATCGCTACATTAACTCAACAGTAGATGGTTTAAACCACAAAAAAAAGTATAACTATGAAAAAAAACAATGTTTATGAACTCCAGAGTAGTTTATAATTCAAATATCTGGTATATTCCTGTCAGTGGATTTGACAGTTTAGTGCATACCTATTTCTATATACGATATTTAACGGTATATAGGCAGTAACCATGAGATATCTTCCTACTACCGGATCCATAATCACTTCATTACTTCCACAAAGTTGAAGACAACGGACACAGTATGGTAATCGCATTGGTACAAAATACTATTGGCACCAATAAAATAAACAATATTTCTTTGAAAACTTGACGTCAGGGTGTGCATTTGTCAGCGTGTAACTAAATGGTGTTAAAACAGATTTTTATCTGTTTTTGATATTATTCTGATTGCTGAGGTTAAGA
Organism: Oryctes borbonicus; assembly: GCA_902654985.2. Classification (NCBI taxonomy): domain Eukaryota; kingdom Metazoa; phylum Arthropoda; class Insecta; order Coleoptera; family Scarabaeidae; genus Oryctes; species Oryctes borbonicus. The sequence goes on along the minus strand of LR736859.1, from coordinate 6,150,205 downwards.
CAGGCTACTTATATACCCCATTTATTATAATGTTGTGAAGAATTGATGTTACATTGTGATATAAATCTCAATCTTTTTAGATAATTTTGAATAGTATAATAACTGAATACGGGTGCAGTGAGAATCCTCATTGGATTCAAGAATCACATAGCTATTGTCAAGACAAAAAGGAAATTGTGTTTAAATGATAGGAGGTTGTCTTCTAGATCCTTACTTCTTTCAAGCTTATTGTGCATCCGCAGAAATGTACTAGCCTTTAGGTGAACTCGCGTTATCGTTGTTGTAGGCTGTATTTTTCGGTTGTGTAGCAATCCGCATTAACCGTTATTCGATTTTTCAAAGGAATTGTAGCAACATGACCCGAAACTGAGACAAAGGTTGGTACCATTTTTCTTGATACACTTCCAGAACGGACTACTTTTATTGGTTCCTCCTTATCTTCATTTCAATACCCACACGGACTTCGTTCGCATTGCGTCACATCTGTCAAAACTTTTGACGAAGTTACATTAATCCCAAAAAGATAAATACATATATTCTTTTTTTAAATGCATGCTTTTTTTAAATTGAGATTTGAAGTAAGGTTCTAAACGCTTTTTAGTTGCAATAACAATTATTCGACGCATTTGCAAATGAAGGTGCTTTATTCTTACGAACATCTTAAAATTTCGCTTATTTCTGTCAAACATGAAGTATATATAGCTTTACATATGACTGGCTAGAACTTAGTTTCAAAGAATTAGAAACGTTTATTTTTGTAACAATTTTGTAAAATAATAAAAATTTTCTATTTGGTGGTAACTTTTTGCTGCACACCGTGTATGCTTACTATCTACAGATTCAGTTACATTTTATAAAAACAATGTGTTCATTATTAAAATGTTATTGCTTCTAAAACTTCAAGGTAACATTAGGCTTATGAAATAAATTTATTAATTCTGGCGTAAAATGGCTGTTTGGTAATGAAGGAAGCCGAATTTTTCTATTAGTATTACCAAATAATAACTTTTTATTAAAAAGAACTACGTACATAGGCAATAAGTCTGTTTATAAGGACCATATTTACTTAAGAGATGTTCTTCCTTCTAACCCGTCATTCTTACGTAACAATATAACATTCAAGGTGCAAGATAAACAATAAAATTGTATCAGCGACAATGTACCTAATTGGCAAATCATCTAATGTTATAAAGGTATTCTTTATAAATCAAAAAGCAAAACGATGGACTAAACAGTACTGACATATTGCACTTATTCATTCACAAAAGATTAACTTAACTAAAAAAAGGAAAAGCTAAAACAAAAGACGATAAAAAAAATAAAGTTACACCTGTTTAGCTAATAAATAATTTTTTATCTATTTTCAAAACTTGTAAAAGAAGGGGATGGGAAATAAGCTGCTTTCTTTCATTGTCATAAATAGAACTTTTAGTATTCTAAATATATTTTTACAGTATAAACAACAATATGATGTTGTAGACTTCCGCGGTCGTTGTTTTCTTTTAAAGAATTTGGGCTTCCGGGTTGAAACCGCGTCGTAATTGCATGAGAATGCCGACGTTTCGCTCTCAATTGTATAGAGCTTCTCCTGGGCTGCTGCATACAACTGAGAACGAAACGTCGGTATTCTCATGCAATTACGACGCGGTTTCAACCCGGAAGCCCAAATTCT